>JAZHYW010028139.1:0-116623 GCA_037355805.1 Ixodes ricinus | reverse complement strand
GGAGCTAGAAAAGTAGCTATGCAACATAGCCTGACAGTTTTGGTACCACAATTTCTAATTGTATCACACAATCAGTACTAATCAGTTGCTAATAGTCTTGCAGCCCCACGATAAATTTCACGTTGTGATTAGCTTTTTTGAGAGTAAAACTTCAAATATATCTGGTTTTGTTGCTATTGATTTACTGGAGCTGTGGTTAGTTGCAGGAGCAATCATTTTTGACTGCATCTTAGCATTGGGAACCTGTTTAAACATTGTTTACCGACACAATATAGGAACCTTCTCTCGACACAGTATTTTATATTTTTGTTGGGTTGCGAGGTAGCAGAGTTCAGACAACACCAAAAGGAAGAATCATAGGTTTCAAATCTTGGGTTTTTCTCTTTCTCTCAGAACTCAAGCAGAATCCTTCGGACTGGCCAGGCGAGAATGGCCGGGGTGTCGAAATTGGCAAGGACGAGGAAGCCCTGAAGAAAGAAAAATTCAAGCTAAATCAGTTCAACCTGCTTGCGAGTGACAGAATTGCCCTGAATCGATCTTTGCCTGATGTTAGGCTAGAAAAGTAAGTATGCCACTTTGTTTGCTGTGTCCAAAAACAAATTCTCCACTGTCTATTGAGTTTGATAGGTTAAGAATCTACTAGGGTTCACAAAATTAAACCCTAACATTTCAAGTGAAACCCGGACAGTGGTCTTGGACAGTCTAAGTGGAGACTACTAAACAGCGATTGAAAGATACCAGTGCCACCACCGTGCGAATGAGGGTGCGGCAGCAGTGCTATTCGATTCAGCTTTGTCATTCAGCAAAGATGGCTCTAGCCCAGTGGTTCTCAACCACTGATGTTTCAAGGACCCCTTCTTGATCAGCAGAAGTGAGGGGGAGGAAGACAGAAGTATTGAACTACTACAGTGACATAGGATGAGTGAAGAAAACTAAATAATGTGTGCAAACATAAATCACACATTTAGTCCATTTAGCTTTGTAGAACAGCCAACATCATTAAAAAAAAAAGTTTTATTGGTCGGTTTGACTAATGGTTGAGGGCTTCGGCGACCCTAAGAAGGCCTTCAGGGACCCCAAGGGACCACAGACCCTTATTTGAAACCCACAGCTCTAGCCAGTACCCATGTGATGTGCCCAGTTTCGGGAAAATCGACTTAAAGCAGGCAACTCAAACACTGTCTCGGAATTTTGAATACAATGTTTCTCAACTAGCTTAAAACTGCATTCATTCAAAGCAGGCAACTCAAACGCTCTCTCGGAGTTTTAAATACAATGTTTCTCAGCTAGCTTAAAACTGCATTCATTCACTTAATAAAAAAAGGGGGGAAATTTGAGATTGGAGTAGCAGTGACATTTAATCACTGGGTGGTGGCGCTTTGACTGGAGTTAAAAATGGGGCTTAAATAGGTGCGGACTTAAACTTTTGCCGCCCTAGGCAGCATTTAAAGGCGGACTACCAAACTAGAAATTTTGCAAGGCTTTCCTCCTCTCACGTCTTCGAGCAAGGGAAGCGAAGGATTGAAAGAGGGGTCTAAGAAAGTCGGGCGTGTATCCGCGCGCTGTTTGGATGGTGGGGTGGGTGGTTCATTGTGCGAGCATGTGAATGGAGATAAGCCAGCAAAAAGGGTGCCCCCACAATAGACACCTCACAATCTCTGTACGGGAGTTTTTTTCCGAAAGAACTTTCCAGGACCAGGAAACGAGAACCAAGTTGGTTTTTCGCACTGTGCGGTATGCCTTCGCTGGGTGCTTCTTAGATCAGCACAATTCTTGATCAATGTAAATTAACATTTTTTTTTTTTAAATTATTGCTGTTTTTTGTTAGAATTGACCGGAATGCATTGGTATGAAGGAAAAGTGAAGTAAATTTTTGTACAAACTTTTGGTGAAAGATAAACTGTAGATAAGCCATAATGTATACAAAGGATACGGTGGTGGGGGAACTCAATCACTCGCAGGCCACTGCATTTAGGAAGCCGGACCTAACTCCCCTTCTCGGAAGGCCGTGGCTTATTTCACTCGAACACGCAATCACATGTTTTCAGTCTCACAACTTTCTAACCAGTGTCTGGTTTGGGCTGTGCACGTGCAGACAATGTTTTCCATTATTGTGGATATCTCCTCAATAAAACAATATCAAGCACACCCCGCTCCCCCCGAAAAAGAAAAAGAAAGAAGAAAATCTCCAAGGGGAACATATAAAGAAATACCAGTGCACTGCACGCTGACTAAAACTTGCACTGATGCCAACGGCATTGGGACTCAAGGACTCAAGGCCGCTTGACAATCATGTTTGGATTGCTCTTTTGTATCGTAATCCCTTTTTTTCTAATTGCAATTTATGACTTGGCCACTGTGAGCTTAGCAGGGCAGGGCTTTGGGGTAGGGGACGAAGGGGGGTGGGGGGGGGGGGGGTGTTTGAGGACACCTAAGCACTTCTTATGAGTTGTGAATGCGAAAGCATGCCGCCTGCGATGTATTGCTTCCGCCTAACATTGTTGAAGAGCCTCATCCTCTTGCCGCCTGAGATGCTTTGAGTCGCGATCTACTTGCGCCTCACGCTTCCGAAAGGCTTTGTTCTGTCTTCTAGCGCATTGCGCTGCTGCTCGTTCCACCCGCTCTGTATTCAAAGACTTCACAACGATAGTGGATTTTGTTGCCTTGCCTGCCTCCTCGCTCTTTGTGCTGCGTTATTCCACTCCCTTAGTTCGTCTGCGGTGTACTTGCGTGGACGGGCAGGTCTCACTGCTACCGCGGTTGTGGCCGCCAATGATGTAGATCCTTGAGGCGCCGTCATGTTCGTCGGCGTCGAGAGGAGCAGAAGCAGCCGAGCACGCGCCATTATGTTCCTTTTAACGGTGCAGGGCCCGCAGTGCCATGGGGTGGCGTTCCTTGAAATTATGACTCACGCCAGCCGATGGGAGCCTATCTATCAAAGCGCTGATACAGACGACAGACTTCGCTCCACTGGGACAGGGGAATTTAGGTGCCGTTCGGTGCGGCTTCAAAAACAGATAATGCTGGTTCGCTCCTTGGGACAGTTAATGCTTTCACATTAAAAAGGGAGCCAATTAATTTGGATGCAACCACAAAATGGCCGCCCCCAATTTCTGCCGCCCTTCGCAGCTGCCTACTCTGCCTATTGGTAAGTCCGCTCCTGGGCTTGAGGGGAGGCATGCCTTCTTTTCCAGGTGTAAAGATAAAGTCTACCCTGAGAAGCTCCCGACCACGTCTGTGGTCATAGTCTTTCACAACGAGGCCTGGTCCACGCTGCTGCGGACAGTTCACAGCGTCATCCGCACCTCCCCGCGGGCGCTGCTGGAGGAAATCATCCTGGTGGACGACGCCAGTGAAAGGGGTGAGGTGCTCTTGTTGAAGCCTTGCGACAGCAGAGATTCAGGGCTTGTTTGTCCAGATGAGTGGCATGGCTACGCCTGCTGCCATTGCAATTTTCAATCACAGATATTGTTGAAATTGGGGTCACAATATCCTGTGTGTTAGGTATAAAATGCCAAGAATGCAAACTTTCTTTAATTTGAGTCTCTAAAGGAAATGATGGTGCTGAGTTGCAACCTTCAATCACAGATAGCATTGAAATGGGGGTCACAGTATTCTGTGTGTTAGGAATAAAGTGAAAAGAATGCAGACTTTTTTTTAATGTGACTGTCTAAAGGAGATGATAGTTCTGGGCTGGGGAAGCTTTTACCCTCTAATGGTTACTTAGCAGTTGATAGTACTTTTTCACACATTGACACTTTTTCCCCCAGGCTTACAAATTTTCATTTATAGTTTGCATTAAATCTCATTGATGCAGCTTTGTATAACTTTTATTTTGTATAATATATTGCAACATTAGCAGCTTTTACAAAAATGTAACTGTTTAAAAAAGAAGTTGGAATGCTTTAGCTCCAATGTGGCATCTGCATCTGACACAATGTATAAGTACATATATTTCTCAGTGACTCTGAACATATGAATCTTCTTTGCTCTGTTGCTGTTGCTAATGTTGTTTTGTGTCTGCTGCAAGATGCGGCATCAGAAAATCATGAGAAAAATAAAGCAAAAAGAAGAGCACAATGCTGTCTGCCAGGCTCTATCTCACAAGCCCCTGTGGCTTTGGTGGGCCCGATTCAGTTTGTTGTATGTAATGAAGATGTAATATATTATTATAATTTATTTTTACAGAACATTTGGGCAAGCAGCTGGAAGACTATGTTGTGAAACTAGACACTCCAGTCAAGGTGAGTCAACAATTCTGAGTTCATCATAAAATACCAAACCAGCCTTTCAGAAATTATGATATGTATAATAATTTTTGAGGGGTAGGCATTTACTTCTTTCAAATTTATTTACGGGGTTCTTATAGGCTGTGTGCTCAGTGGAAGGGTAGCTCCTCTAATCTTTCTGTTCTAGCAGAGTGAATCCTGGAGAGGAGGTTGCCTCCTCTCCAGCATTTGCTCTTCTGTAGTGGAAAGAGGTGGGAGGAGTTTCTCTTGAACTCTTGATCTGTCACCGACCATAGTAAACTCTGAAGTTTACAGAAAAAAAGTGTACGTGCTCGCACCACTGTGTGCACATGCCCCACCGTTTTATGGCAGTTTATTTATTTTATACACAAAATTTCAAGCATTTGATCACTTCTATATTTTTTTAACTGTAGTTTTAAGAAAGTTAATATCTGAACTTCTTTTTTATCATAGTAAGTGTTTTGGAATGTTTTATGCATATTATGCGGTTGCACAGTAAACATTGTGTGTGATAGGCGACAGCTCTACAATTTACATATTTCTAGTTCAATCTAAAATAGCAACGAGACAAGCCATGATATACTGTAAACTACACTGCCTACCGCGTGGGTCAAAGGGATCGATGACCATTTGAAGTGGCAGCATCAATCAAGTCCTTAATGTATCGCGCTAGGATTTACTTTCAGAGGTGCCTGAAGTTGGCGGAAGCTTTCGCTAAAATTGTGGAAAGATTAACTCACCTAAAAAAATCAAGAAAAAAAAAACTTTTTTTCTGTACTTAGCATGTGCACTAAAAAAAATGGTGTCTAACCATTACGCTAATTTGGGCCAAATAAAGTGAAGAATAAGTAAGCAAATTCTATTTTCTTTCAATTTTAAAAATTTTTCAATCATAGTAAATGTTAGAGTAGCCCACAACGATTTTTTGGTGATTTTTGAGATAAAAGGCTGAGCAAATATTTTTCCATAGACAAAACCAGTTTTTATTTTCTTTCTTTTGACTCCAGAGGTTTTATATTCATACTCTAAATCAGTGGTTCTCAACCATCGATGTTTTGTGGACCTTTTATGAATTGGCTGAGATGATGGAGGACCTTGTTCGTGGTGATGGGAGGGAAAGGTATAGCTTAAATATAGGGTGGCTCAAGTCACCAGGCTCGATCTAAAATGGACTGTAAAAATCGACGCCTGCACGTAGTAATCTAAGCTTTTCGTCAAAGGTGTATTTCACAGGTCGGTTTTTCTTGTAAAATTACAAAGCGTAGTTCTCTTTCTGTAAAAATAAGGCCAAGAAACTTGCCTGGGTCAACGGCGGCCGGCGACGCAGACGACCAAGTGGAGGTGCGGGGTGTGTTTGCCGCTCCTATTGATAGATGGCGCTACCTCTTTTTTTTTCGGTCAGAGCTCTGGTTTCGGTTTGCTTTTACAGAAAAATCGAAAGTGCCCGCGTCGACCATGGTTTATTGACACAAACATAATCTTTCTTGTAATCTACCTTTGGCTTGAAAATAAATGCAGACAATGATAGCAAAACTTCAAGTAACAAAAATAAAAGAAAACGCGGTTGCATAACGACAACGCTGACGGCGCTCTTGCAGCCGGCAGATTTCGTCTGCGTGTCGTCTGCTTTCTTTCGCTGGTCGGTTGTATCCTCGGACGCTGCTTTTGAGACCTTTTTTTGTCGCGGTTGGTGGGAAAACAGCCACAATGCGTCACTTTGGACGCTATTTAGACCGCACTTTTGAGACACGGGAGGCTGCCAAAGCAAACTCCAGATAAACAGCAATTAATGGCTCTGAAAAGAGCCTGTCAGCAGAAGCCGCGGTTTTCGCGGTTGTCAAAGCCGCTGGTCATATGTACAAAATGGATAGATATGTGCTCTTGAGTTCTCGTTGTCTTCAGTCCACATGTCCACGTCGATCTTGGAGGCACTTGTGCAGTCTTCGCTCATAATCCCTGAAGGCTGCCTCCCGCATGTTGTCCGTGATCGCATCGAAGGCAGATAGAATGCGCTCTTTTAGTTCCGTCATCGTGCGCACGCGAACTGCGTAGACCTGGGCTTTCACGAAATCCCAAACAAAAAAATCCCAAATTGTCAGGTCAGGACACAGTGGGGGCCAGGGCATTGTCGGTGACCCTCGACCCATCCAGTTGCCGGGAAATGTTCTGTCAAGCCAGTCTCTCACTGTGGTGATGTAATGCGGGGGTGCTCCGTCTTGCTGGAAGATGCTCACCTTCTTTGCATGTGCGAAGCTTCCAGCTCCGGCAAGACATCCTGTTTAAGCATGCAAAGGTAGGATTCGCCGGTGACCGTGCCCTCAAAAAAGAATGGACCGACAACGCCTTCCCTCCAAAGTTTACACCATACTACGACCTTTGGTGACTGGACAGCCTCTTCAATGATCCAGTGGGGGTTTGTCTCGGACCAGCAGCGGGTGTTCTGCTTGTTCACGTGCCCATCCAGATGAAAAATAGCTTCGTCCTTGAAAAGCAGAAACGGAAGGTGGTTCCTGTTTGTGGAGATGCGTCCAAGTTCGTCCACCGGAGAACTGCTTTCGCCGTTCATAGTCATCTGGCTGCCGCTCGAACAGGACCTGTGGCTTGAACGGATACATTTGTTGGCGGATCGCCCTCCAGACGAAACTTTTACTGATGCCAAGTTGTCTTGCGACTTGTCGCACGGACAGGCGTGGGTTCAATGCAAATGCCGCAAGCACGGCGTGACGCTTGTTCTGCTGTGGCGACCTCTCGCAGCCTGGTCTGCACAGTGTTCTCTGTGTTGAATCGGTGTACCCAGCGCATGACAGTCCGACGGGTGGGTGGATCGCCTACGAAAAGTGGCTCGAAACTTCGATCTCACTTGCCTCATACTCCTAGTTTCTGTAAACCAAAGGACTACCTGTGCCCTCTCTTGGACGGTCAGGTGACGCATTGCGGCTGTTTTCTCACCAACCGCGACAAAAGAAGGTCTCGGAAGCAGCGTCCGAGGATGCAACCGACCAGCGAAAGAAAGCAGCGACACGCAGATCGAAATCCGCCGGCTGCAAGAGCGCCGTCAGCGTTGTCGTTATGCAACCGCGTTTTCTTTTATTTTGTTACTTGAAGTTTTGCTATCATTGTCTGCATTTATTTTCAAACCAAAGGTAGATTACAAGAAAGATTATGTTTGTAAGCCAATAAACCACGGTCGACGCGGGCACTTTCAATATTTCTTTAAAAGCAAACCGAAACCAGATCTCTGACCGAAACAAGGAGGTAGTGCCATCTATCAATAGGAGCGTCAAACACACCCCGCACCTCCACTTGGTCGTCTGCGTCGCCGTCCGCCGTTGACCCAGGCAAGTTTCTTGGCCTTATTTTTTACAGAAAGAGAACTATGCTTTGTAATTTTACAAGAAAAAACCGACCTGTGAAATACACCCTTGACGAAAAGTTGAGATTGCTACGTGCAGGCGTCGATTTTTACGGTCCATTTTAGATCGAGCCTGGTGACTTGAGCCACCCTATATAATGAGGATATAATAAATTAATTCAACTGAGAGCTAATGTGAAGTAGACTTCTCTTATTGACATACACACGAAAATACTTGCCCGTAAATAGAAAAATTCCTTCTTGATCTGAAAAAAAGACAACTTTCATTGCCGGGCTTGACTGACGTGGCAGGGCTTCGCAGACCCCTAGGATGCCTTTGTGGACCCCAAAGGGTCCGCGGACCCCCATTTGAGAACCACTGCTCTAAATTAATGAATGCACCAGCTTCGGGCACCTCTGTAGTAAATCCCAGCATGATAAGTTAAGAAACCGATTTGTGCGGTTTCTTCTAACTGCTATCGATCCATTTGACCCACGCGGTATATAGCTTTCTGTGGATTTGGATTTAGAAATTTAATGTGGACAGAACTTGGACGCTTTTATCTTTGGTAACTGAATCCTTAGAAATTGAACTAATAAAGCTAGTAAAAGTTTGGGTGAAGTCAGAACAAAGTAAAGCTTTTACACTATTATAAATGATGGGAAGAACACAAAACACAGATGGACTAGACAATTCCAAGCAGCACGGATTTTGGCCAAGCGATGGCCAATGTCTGGAGATGGTCTTTTGGCCGGTGGCCAGAGAGTGGCCATTGGCAATGGCCAGATAAAGGCCAGTCACCGGCCAGTCTCTGGCCACTTTCTGGCCACTTGGCCAAGGACCATTGCCAGCCATTGGCCAACTCTGTGCTGCTTGGGATATTGTTCGTCCTCGTGCTTTGTGTTCTTCCCATTATTCTTTTTTGCTGTTTCCAAACCTTTCAAAGGTTAGGCCCCCACAACCGAAATCAAGAGGTGTACAGTATTTTGTGCGTCATGCAGCCCGAGTTGTCGCGGCTCGAACTGTGAAGATTGTTTCATACCGTTATGGGCAATGAAACTCATCTCCGAATAACGTGTCTAGCAGGAAGTACCACTTGCGCTTCAAGAGTGGTCCCAAATGGCAGAAAATAATGTCGCAAGAGCCGGTGTGTCATGTTGCTGGATGTTGCGATCCTGGTGGTAGGATGCAGAGGCTGAGACAAAAATTATGAGCGAGCGCGAGTGTCGCTTTTGTCATTGCGCTCCAACTTTTACTGCTGAAGCTTCTGTGGGCTCGAGCTGCAAGCCAACCTGCCGCAGAACAAGTGTACGCCACGTTCATTTCTGCCCCCGTGTCACCGCCAGGGATTGCGTGAGGCAACAGCACTTGATGATGTTGCTAGCCCGAAATTGAGCAACCACAAATGAGGGTGCAGTAAACACACCTGTCTGGCACTTGCAATCCAGGCACCTTAGTATTGTCTGCATTATAGATGCCACTGGTGATTGAGTGTTTCTTCTCGCCTTTGCCCGACCAGGTGATGCGCACGGGAAAGCGTTCTGGGCTCATCCGTGCCAGGCTACTGGGGGCGGCGGCGGTGAAAGGGCAGGTGATAACCTTCCTGGACGCTCACTGCGAATGCACCCAGAACTGGCTCGAACCTTTGCTGGCCCGCATTGCGGAAGACAGGTGAGCAGAGAACGAGAGTCGCCCCGGTGGCTTCGAGGTAAAATGCCAGCCTCCGAATGCTGGGTTGGGGATTCGAATTTTCTGCCGACTTTCTACCATTTGACAGAGGGTTTGGGTTGCATGTCGGAAAGTACCTGTGGCACGTTTTCTTGAAGTGCAATTATACCCCTAATCTTGGGCTAGTAACTATAACTGCAGTCCCTAGCAGCTAAAAGTAACTGGCCAACTCGTAACAGCAACTGGCCGGCAAAAAATGCGGTCACCAATGGAAGGATGATTGGTGCGAAGAGTGCCGATCTTGCGAATTGCCGGCCTGCATCTCATTCTTTTAGTGCAACTCGCTCCTGACCTCCTTCCATAGTAACGCTCGTCCTGCACTTTTTCGCCAGGACACGCGTCGTCTGTCCCGTGATCGACGTCATCAGCGACGAGACATTCGAGTACATCTCTGCTTCCGACCTGACCTGGGGGGCTTCAACTGGAAGCTGAACTTCCGGTGGTACAGGGTGCCCCAGCGAGAGCTCGACCGCCGTGGTGGGGACCGTACGCTCCCCGTCAGGTGAGACCCGCAGCCGATTGGTCGCCGCTGCTCGTCCTTCCCCACTTGTATGGTGGCTACGAAGGTGGTCCGATAAGTACTTAGCCTACAAAAGAAAAAAAGAAAATTTGGGAAAAGTGGCGATTTATTTTTCAATATAGTCTCCTTTTAGTTCGATACAATTGACCCAGCGATGCTCCAACATCTTTAATCCATTTCAAAAATAAGTTTTCTCGAGGTCTGCAAAGTAGGCTTCCGTGGCGGTGATGACCTCCTCATTCGACTCAAATTTCTGCCCGGCGAGTGACTTTTTCAAGTTTGGAAACAAAAAGAAGTCGCACGGGGCCAAATCTGGAGAATACGGTGGATGGGGCAGCAGTTTGTAGCCCAATTCGATCAATTTGGCCGTGGCGAGGGTGGAGGTGTGAGCCGGTGCGTTGTCATGGAGGAAGAGCACTTTTCCTTCGCCAAGTGGGGCTGTTTTTTCTGCAATTCGGTGTCGAATCGGCCCAATAATTCGGCATGGTACAGCCCTGTGACCGTTTTGTCCTTCTCCAGGTAGTTGATGTAGATCACACCTTGTAAATCCCAGGAAACGGTGGCCATCACTTTTCCGACCGATAGGACAGTCTTCGCCTTCTTCGGTGCACGCTTGCCGGGTGAATTCCACTGTTTCGACTGTTCCTTGGTCTTTTGTGTGACCCAGTGAATCCATGTTTCGTCGACGGTTATGAAACGACGCAGAAACTCCTTCCGGATTGCGCTTAAACAGTGTCGAACACTGCTCTGAAGTGGTCTCACGGTTGCGCTCGTTGTCCGGAGTGAGCAAACGCGGCACCCATCGCGCCGACAGCTTTCTGCGTGCCCAAACGTTTATGCAGGATATGACCCACGCGGTCTTTTGAGATGCCTACTGTCTCAGCTATCTCGCGCACCTTCAATCGGGTGGTCTGCCAATAAGAAATCGTGGATTTTTGTCACATTATCCTCCGCGGTAGCCGTTTTCAGGGCACCTGGGCGTGATACATCAAAAACCGACGTGCGACCACGTTGAAACTCGTTAAACCAATTTTTGACGTTCGCAATCGAAGGAGAAGAGTCACCGTACACAGTATCTAAGCGCTCTTTGATTTCACTGCGTGATTTTCCTTCCAAAACAAGAATCGAATCACCGACCGATATTGCTCTTTTTCCATTTTTCTAAAATTCGACGGACACGCCCGCTTCCATATGCGGTTAAAACAAAACTACGAGTCCGATTCGGTTAAAATTTCGATAGAAGCCGTCTACGAGAATGTACTACACGATAGTAAATTTTTCTTGCGATAGTGGCGCCATCGGGCAGTGGGGCTAAGTACTTATCGGACCGCCTCGTAGAAGGCATATCTCCAACTGGTCATTCGAAGTGCCAACAAATGACGCTGCCGGAGCACGGCAAGTTGTGTTGCCAAATGTCGCAATCCTGGCAGTTGGTCGTAGAGGTTCCGGCAGAAAGTGTGAGCAGATGCGAGTGTTGCCTGCCACCGTCATAACCTTGGCAAGCTATGTCGTGACCCTTCTAAGACGTCGTAGGGCGTAAATCGAGGGTCCGCTTTTGAGAATGCGGTAAACGCACCAGTCAGAGATGCGTACTAGGCACCGTAGCCATTTGTCGCCCCTGAGTCGCCATACTGCCAATGTAACGACACTCTTTTCCTTGCGCTACCTCGCCATAATTGATCACATATCATGGAGTCTCTGGCTTGGTTTCCGTGACAACTGGCTGCATCAAAGATTGCCAGGCGTGATTGGACGCTATATGAGTGTCGTCCATTCTTTCAGCCCCCCGGTGACCCTTTCTAATATACTGGAAGCTTGCAGTGGACTGCAATAAACTTTACCACTGTTTAATTTTATTGCAGCCATTTCTTTATTTTCCTGGCAAATGTGGCTTTTTTTTCTCTAGTCGCCAGGCTGTGTACTTCTACATAAAGGAATGTCGCAACGTGGTCTTTAAATTGCTCATCCTGTGCCTAACAGAAAACTTTCTTTCCTTTGGCAGGACTCCACAATGGCTGGTGGTCTCTTTGCAATAGACAAGGACTATTTCGTTGAGCTAGGAAAATACGACGAAGGCATGGACATCTGGGAGGGGAGAACCTGGAACTCTCATTCAGGGTAATGTATGATTTTGTGTTGTCATTCTGGGACAAATCGGTGCCAGGCAACGTTTGGAATGCATCCGGAGGTGCGGCAGTCTTATTTTGCGAGGTACCGATGGCCAAAGTTTGGTCTATGCGTTTGCGCTTGAGTGCAACTCACTGCTTCGCGACTTCCTGCAATTCACTGCAGCGCGTAGTGTGGAGTTCAAACGAGGTCATGCCGTTTGCGCATAGCACTTGGACATTTCCGGTCGAGAACGTCATTGAAGGTTTTGAAGTATATGCAAGAATAAATCTATGCACCTACTGTGAGAAATGGTCGCCTATCACATGGTCAGATTTATTTCAAGCTCATGGTTAAAGAATGGCGTGAAATAAACTTATGAAATGTACGTGGATTGGAAGTGGGCCAGTGTTACCCTAATTGATGGTGCCAGTGTATTATCTCGTCGTAAGGAGTCTCAAGCAGCCTTAAGATGACAAGAGTGTTTACTACCTATGGGTTGTATTCTGTCATTACTATAAGATCTCGGAGATCCCCATCTTTAAGAAGTGTTACGAGTTTCACTGTTTCTTTTATATAACAACCCAATTTATTACCCAACTATCTTAAGGAATGGTTCCACGAGCACAGTTACATTTTAAATATACATCAATCTGTAGTAGTTGGCATGCAATTTTTCTAATGCCCAGGTTGAGGGTTAGTAATACAGCCCTTTCTTTGCTTTCTGATGCTCCATGCCAAAAACTGCGGTATGTGTTCAGCACTGCATGTTCTAAAGATAATTCATTACGTGTTTGTTAATTTGTATACAGTTACATATTTCAACTAATGGTAAGCTTTTCTATTTAGCATACCTATATCTGATCTGTTCTTACTGCAATTCAGATGAATGTCTTAACTTTACTTGATGTTTACAGTCTTCAAATGCTTGAGAATGGTATTAGTACCTATTTTAATGCGAATAGCATTCTTTGGCTACTTCACGCACTTTTCGTCTATGTATCTATCTATCTGGCTATCTAACCTCTTACGCCGCGGGTCGATAAATAAATAAAAAAGACCGGCGCCGGCTGGGATTCGAACCGTTGACCCTTTGATCAGCAGGCAGACGCGCTAACCACAGAGCTATGAAGGCAGTCATTCTAACGCACTCTTAACGGTGGTTTATATCTTTACCATAGGACACGCTTACAGCGCTGTCACAGCTACCGGTGCGCACGCGTTCCATGCACGAGGGCTCATTCCGCTCTCGTGAGGCTGAGCACGGCCGCTAGCTCACCCTCTCCCGCGCTCGGGGAGAGGGTGATGCAGCGGCCGTGCTCAGCCTCACGAGAGCGGAATGAGCCCTCGTCATGGAACGCGCGCGCACCGGTAGCTGTGACAGCGCTGTAAAGCGCGTCCTATGGTAAAGATATAAACAACCGTTTAGAGTACCGTTGGTTGAGACTAGCTGGAGACGCCAGAAAGTCTGGTCGGTACCATTTTGAGTGTTTGTGCGTATGGCGCGTGCTTTGCTCGCCTTCCTAAGTGACACAAACGCACGTGCTGGGCTGCGGAGATCGTGCGCAGGGCTGTGAAAGTGTCAACAAATTTAGAATCGCCTCAAGAGTGGGCTGGCGTATCTAGAGTGTGCCGGCCACCTGACGAACGCGCATAACTCCGCACCGTTTGATGCTATTCGCATTAACGTAGATAATCATTCCCACAGAGGATGGTGTTCTGCTGATTTTTTACTTTTAAATATCTATTGGTTGCTTATACTGCTTACGTTTCACCTGTGACGTATCGTGCACCTCTCCTAACCGTTGCCAGCTGTTTGGGGGCGCAGTGAAACACGAATTGGTCGATTGATTGAAGTTGGTTTTCGTCCTTTTCAGATATGGATGTGTGGAGGGGAATTGGAGATTGTGCCCTGTTCACACGTGGGTCATGTGTTTAGGAAGTCGACGCCGTACACTTTCCCTGGGGGGACCAGCAAGATCGTCAATCACAACAATGCCCGTCTCGCCGAAGTCTGGCTAGACGAGTGGAAGGAGTTTTACTTTGCAATCAACCCAGGTTTGTGCACTCTCTGAAGTGGTGCTTCTCATTTCATGGAAGCAAGAATTCAGTTAAAGGGTAACTCCAGTCAGTTTTTTGGGGGGGGGATTATGACTGTTTTCAGCTAAAGCAGTGTTCCGAAATTACGAGGTATACTTTTGTTATTGTTTTGTTTTTTTGTCGGTATTGTGTGTAGTATTATAAATATCATGGCTCAAAGTTTGGTTTGGGTGTCTATGGCAAAATCGAAACACTCTGCTTCAGGGATGGCAACATTGATCATCAGCTGCACGGTCGCAATGTGACGTCACCGTGGTGCTGTAGTACGCGCTAAAACCAATCAACCGCAGCTCGATCGCAATATGACGTCACAGGGGTACTGCGCCAGTGTTCCTTGACTGAAAGCTAACCTGCTTGCCAAAAGAGCAGCTGGTCGCACCTTAAAAATGGTTTTAGTGTACACGACTTCACTTTGACGTAATATTTCGGCTGTGATCGTATTTTGTGTCACTAAAGTGATACCATTAATTTATTTTGGTTTTGTTTTCGACTGGAGTTGCCTTTTAACCTAGAAAACTAGTAAATCTAATAAACTAATCTAGAAAGCTTTACGGATTGCTGTATCATGACATACTGTAAATGGTTCCATTTCCAAATTCAACCTAATCTGGGGTCATTGCGTAGTTTATGCATACCGTAAAATCCCGAGAGATGCCCCACCCCCGAAAGATAGCCCACCCTTATTTTTGGCTTGATTTGCTATATTCTTTTAAACACCGAAAGATAGCCCACTACTAGTAATAGTAGTGTTGTGTATACCGTAAAAACCCGAATATAATACGAGGTTGTTTTTTGTTTCAGATTTTGCTATGTAAAATTCGCGGCTCGTATTATACGCAGGTCCTAGCAATTTTCAGCTTCGATGAGGCGCGATCAAACGCTGTTTGACGTAGTTTCGGTTTCGAAACAATAAGGCGCTCAAAACAGCTATCATCATCATTAAAATCACAATGTCCGAGGCACCACCATCCGTCCACAGTCAGGCTCGGCAATGGCGTCGGCGCGAAAACATTAATCGGCCGCCTTCAAAAGAAAGTTTTTTGGTTGCGGAAGGCATCGGCAACGGGGCAATAGGGCAGCCGGACGACGATTCGCCGTAGATAAGGGCAGCATCCGCAGATGGAGACGATAAAGCAAGCTCTGTTTGCGTGCAACGGAACGAGAAGAAGCTTTAGGAGCCCGAAGAATGCCGACGTCGAGGCAAGTCTGGGCGACTTTGTAAAAGAGCAACGTGAACGGCACCTCGCCGTAAACACCGAGCTGCGGCATGAGAACTTTGGCGAGCCGACATTGGGTTACTCGCTTTATGCGCCACGCCAAGATTTCACTGCGTCGGCGCTCGCTCGTCGCTCATTCTTTGGCACTGAAGACTACTGCCTTTGGGAGGAGGCGTCGGACAAGGAGCCTGACGGACGTGATGACAGTGATTCAGGTTCGATTATGACGCAAATAAACGTTTTTCTTAAGACTTCCAGGGTCGTACTTTACGCGGAATATTTTCGTAGTCCTGATTTTGTTTCGTATTTTACGCGGATAATTTTTTTTTCGTGGTCCTCAAATTATATTTTGTATTATTCGTGGGTTTTACGGTACTCTTCTACTGGTCCGTCGTTCGTTTGCGCTGGATTCTCGTTCCAACAAGCTTCGAAGGGGGACAACCTAAAAATAGCAGTTATTTAAAACCTTTCTTGATTGTACACCGAAAGTTAGCCCACTCCATATTTTCACCCGATTTGCTCTTCATGTTAGGTGGGCTATCTCTCGGGATTTTACGGTAGTAATAATTTTCAGGCGGGGAAGTAGGGAGAGAAGGCTGATAAATTGTTCTTCGAGTGGAACATATATATATAAATATTTCATTTTTTGCAACTCTGGCATGTGTTATTTGTAAAATTAATGAATGAACTAGTGAAATTCAGAAAAGTTAGACTGAGAAATTTACAGACACGAAACAAGAAATTTAAGAAGTTGTCATATAGAAAATTAAAAGGTAAGTTACATTCTGCCTCTACTGCTAGGCCTTTATTAGGTCACTGTCTGCTATGTGCATATGTACTATTGCCCATTTAGGAGGCTGGTGAATGAAATGGTGAATTTAAGAAAATTGGTGTTGTGTGAATGCCTGACCTGCTTATTTCGGTGCTCTGAAAGTGTGTGGTAATTTGGAATCCGTAAAGCCTTATCAAGGAAAGGTCTTGCTTCTGCCCTGTGGCATTTCTAACGAGGCGTCCTATGTTTTTCCCGTTTTCAGCGGCGAAGAATGTAGACAAAGGGGACTTGTCTCATCGGAGGAACCTTCGCAAGAAGCTGAAGTGCAACAGCTTCCGGTGGTATCTGGAGAACATTTATCCGGAGTCCCACATGCCACTGGATTACTATCATCTTGGAGAAGTGAGTATAAACCCTGCCTCATGCATCTCCCTACTATTCCACACCAGTGTCTCAGTGGTGATAAAGGCACTGGGTTTTCAGATAAGCCTGTAAAAAATTCTTTAAAGGGGCACTGAGATGTCAAAATCATATTAGGGGCGAAGCTCCTTAGGGTCTAGCCTTGTCTGGCCCTGTCCGTCCGTCCGTCCCATCTGTCTTTTTAAAAAAGAACGATGTTTGCGCAGTCGACAGGATTCGAACTTGTGCGGGGAGACCCCAATAGGTTTCTAGTCCATCGCCTTAAAGGGCAACTCCGGTCCATACTTTCGATTTTGGGATTAGGACTGTTTTTAGTGCAGTCAGCGTCTCTGAATCGCAAGGTGTGATTTTTTCTCGTTATTGTGCATAGTTTTAAAGATATCGACGCCTCAAAGTTTTGTTTGGGGCGCGGCCAACAAAACCGAAACTAGCCGCTCGAGGCCCCGGCAACACTGGAAATCAGCCGCTATGTGAACGTGACGTCAGGATCGTTCTCGTTCAACGAGTACGCAGGCCGAGCGGCACCTACCTCTGTTGCGCTAGCCATCTAGAGATAGGAGGTAAGCTGATTTTGTTTTAATTTTGTATACATGGTAGTTATCCAGCATATGTAGCAAGAGTTAGTGCGTATACCCAAAAGCTAGCGACTGGAAAACCCGTGAACTCGTACGGTGCCGTACCCGGTGGCCGCCGCCGTGCGTGCGCTGTGCCGTACTCGTCGCTTGTATACCCAAAAGCTAGCGAATGGAAAACGAGTGAACTCGTTCGGTGCCGTACTCGGCGGCTGTCGCCGTCTGTGCGGTCTTCCGTACTCGTCGCTAGGCCTAAATTGTCATCGGGTCTCCATGGATGGAGCGGCGTTGCTCTACGCCGCGCTGCCAGTGACGTACAGTACTGGGGGCCCTCTCGCTTTCTCACTGTGGGTCAGTCCCACACACGAAGCTTTGAGGCTCTCCGGCGCGGGCCGCGGCGCTCGAACACGTGTGCTGGGCTGCACACGTCTGTTTTTTTGTTCTTTTTACCAAGAGCGCGTAAAACCGGAAGTCCAAAGTCCACGCGTTGAACAGCGTTCACCCACACCTTCTCCAATCTCCAGTGCGTTGGAAACTTGTGAAAACGCACCTCCGTGTTGCGCAGCG
This sequence comes from Ixodes ricinus, assembly GCA_037355805.1. NCBI lineage: Eukaryota > Metazoa > Arthropoda > Arachnida > Ixodida > Ixodidae > Ixodes > Ixodes ricinus. Next base: position 99,018 of record JAZHYW010028139.1, on the reverse strand, counting down.
GGTTGTTTGAGCAGCCCACAGCGCTACAAGTTGCACTCGGAATCTTTCGAGGAACAGCTGGGCAGTCTTGGGCGCGCCGAGTTGCACGCTAAAATGAGTCTTGGAATCCTCACAAGCAAATAAACAAAAGGCTATACCGAAGCTACACGGGCTACAGATAAAAGCAACGGCTAAACACGCCAATCACAAGCCGAAGTAGCGGTGGTAGCAGCTCCAAGAAGCGCACTCTGCGCAACGCCCGGACTGGAGGAAAAAAGAGAACGATACTGACGTCACGGCCCAATGTTGTTTTAGCGATCGGCAACCCGCTGGCCGCCCGCTAAGGAGCAGCGGCTCGCGGCGGGTCGCATTTTTATTATCGGCATTAGTTGAGAATGCGGCGTCCCACGGACGTAATATTTTGGCTGGGGTCGTATTTTGTGTCACTGCAGCGATACCAGTTATTTATTTCATTTTGAGTTTTGGCCGGAGTTGCCCTTTAACCACTGGGCCACGACTGCGGGACGAGTAGGAGGCTCTGAGATGTGGTAGTAACTCAAGAGCTGGGGATGTCATGGATGAAACGTTGCATGTAGCCGCTCAACACCTATACAGGAGAGGGCGCTGCGGTCAAATGGATGGATCCGCTAGAAGAACCACTGGCTCTGCATTTCACCGACCATAAAGCTGTAATAATGAAGTCGAAACGCAACCTGGAACTCAGCACTACCTATGAGCAATAAAAAAATCAGCACCATCAGCACTACCTATGAACAAAATCAGTATCATCAGCACCACCAGAGCTTCGCCCCAATCAACATCATTCACCACGTGGAGATGCAGTCATTTTTTTATTTCTTTTATTATTCAAAACGATTGAAAGCGGTGCCTGGACATTACCCTCAAAATTCGGCACTTGGGAACTCAGTATTTGTGAAGTAAGAACTTGGCCTTTCCACTCTGGTGAAGAAGGAATTGCAGCGGAGCTGTACTATGTGCCGCCATCTATGAGCGGCGGCGGTAGCTGTCCAGGGCATTGTGTCGAGATTCATTTGTCCACGGACACGAAACTGGGGGAAACTAGCCCTTAACAGCTCTACTGTAAGAAAACAACTTCTCAAATCCGAATTTGAAGCTCCTGCGTGATCCATGCCAGTACAGTGGTGTCAAAGATTGAGTCGTCCTGCAACTCGGGTTTCTCTCACGCCTCCGTGTCGTGTTCACCTACATCCCACGATCAACCGCTCCGTGCATGCCGCCTATCGCTGTGAGCAGATGACGTTTCACTTTCGAGTTCGAAGTTCTTTTAGGGCTCTTTCAGCGATCTCAAATTCTTTGAAACGGTGTCAGGTCAAAGAGAATGCGCAGTGGACTTTTGTGAGCGACGTGAGGGGCCATGTTGCTCCGGTTCTGCGTGAAAGGCTGCCCCGTCACAACCAAGTCACAACCAAAACTCGACACACATACACCAAACCCAGTTGGTTTGATTGTTTAACTATTTCCTTTTCGAAGTCTGAGAGGTCGTCGGGCACCTAAAATGGGAACTTGGTCCGATTCCCCGACTCATCGATCATCCTCAATGCTACATGCGTCGGGCGCCACCATGTTTTCTGAGGAAGCATAAAAACCAGGAGGCGACATCTATCCGGACTTCAATTTTCTGCATTTCATAAGAAGGGCCGCAGTATGTTTGCAATTGCGTTAAAAAAACATGTTTTACGAATGCCGTTATTAAATATTATAGAAATGTCGCTTACAAAGCTTCTAAATTTCATAATCGATTACGTCACAAATAAAAAGAAGCGAGGAGGTGAGAAGTAAGAGAGGAAAACACCAAAAATAAAAAGGCGCGCGTAGGAAGTTTTTGGGTTTCTATGACTACAACTTTCATCGTTTTTAAGAACAAAACGAATACAACCTTTGGGGTGTCAGTGCCCCTTTAAAGGGTAACTGCAAAGAAAAAAAAGTGTTTTTTTAAACAGCCTAATTAGGACAAGCATGTCACGAAACAAACCTTCCGCGAAAAAACAAATTTTTCTAGCAATATTTACGCCACAGGACGTAATTTAGTCGGAGTCCCAACCTCTCCGCATTTGAAACTCCCGCTCTTTCGACGCCCGCGGAGTGAGTTGGTATACGTCACTCCGTGACGTATAGCAGCTACTCTGTGACGTTTATATAGCAACTTTGTGGCGCGCAATTCAAAACGGGTGAAATAGCCGCAAACTAAAATCAGTCCTGCGCAATAAATATTGCTGTAAAAAATTTTGTTTTTAGCGGAAAAATTGTTTTGTGACATGCTTGTCCTAATTAGGCTGTTTAAAAATACACTTTTTTTCTTTGCAGTTACCCTTTAAGTACTGGCCAGTAAATGTTGTAACAATTTAAGTTCAATAAAAAAAAACATTTTTTTTTTGTGATTTAGTGGGAAGCTTTATTTTTATTTTTCAAGACAGCTCAGATGAAATTTTTCTTTTTACTGGTTTATGTTTTCAGTACTTTTCCCCAATGCACCTCTCACAAAAATGAAGCTTGTCTTGGTCATTGACAATAATTTCGTGCCCATTTTGTGGTCTATGACGTCGGGTGATTGCAGACGTGGCAACACAGATAAGTAGATGAGACTATTATAGATGAGCCAAGTTCCTTAAAACTAGCTTGACGTGATCCAAGTCGAAAAGTAGTGCCAGAAAAAGGAATACAGGCTTAGATTTATGAGTGATCAGTCATTTAAAATGACACGTTTTCCTCACACTCCTGACATAGTTTTTAGCAGTTTGCGACACCTACTGTCGGTTCACTTTTCCCACTCCAGCCTGGTATCGCACTTTGGTAGTATTGTAGGAATTCTAATCTGTTTATGATTAAATGAGCTGCTTAACAGCTTCATTAACACGAAGTGTGTTTATGGACTGGACTTCATACGAAAAGTGTGATGCTCTAGTGCGACGAAAAGGTGCTACACGCAGACCAAGGCAGCGGAAAGCATGCATAGCACAGAGCAAACCATTCATAAGCATCCAAAGCATGTAGAAAACTTGGAAGTAATATTTGATACATAATCATAAAGTCGTAACTGTCTCGACGCGCACATCCAAAATAATTTTAAATATTATTTCGACGTCCGCGACGCCACTTCATGAAGACGTGAAAATGTTTTCAAAATCATTTCGACATCTTCCGTCAAAATATTTGCTTCACTTTTATTTCGACATCTCAAACTTAGAACTTAGAGTATGGGTTCTTGAGTTTGTACCCTGCTATCCTGCTTGGACCACATGTGGTCTGCAGCATTTAATAAATAAATAAATAAAATAAATAAAGAGAACTTTGGAGTTTGGACTGGAAAGGGATAGAAAGAGGTGGTCAAACAAATATCTTGCCTGCAGGCAGCATTGCAGTTCAACACGCGTTATCTAAAAACAAATGTGCAATCGACTGCGGCTTTTATGACCTTTTAAGTGATGTGGAATGCAAACACACTTCTCAAAGTACAACATCAGCTGTGGGACCAGCACATAATGTTTGCGTGGTTGTGCCCAACATTACGGAATGCAGCACCGTCGCTTTCTCGATTTATTACAGCGAAACCATTAACTGTCCCATGGAGCGAGCCGACATCATCAGTTTTGAAGCCGCACCAAACGGCAGCTAAATTCCCCTCTCCCAACGGAGCAAAGTGAAGTCGCGATCTGAAGGCTCCCAGCTTTGAAGTCTTGCTAAAAGACACGGAAAACGGCAGCTAAATTCACCTCTCCAAAAGGAGCAGAGTGAAGCTGAAATCTGATGCATAGGCACTCATTGGGTGGCGCGTGTCATAATTTCAAGGAACGAGGCTCCCATTGGTCGACATGCATCAGTTTCGAAGAGCGCCAACCCATGGCGCTGCGGGCCATGCGGCAGCACGCGCGGCCAGTAGAAGTAGCGGTAGCTGTGGCCTCCAGAGCCCGCTGGGGCGGGCTCTGGTAGGCCCCGCACTTCACGAGAGCACGCATTTGGCCCCCCTCCATATTTGCCGACCGAGAAGCAACACAAGCACAATCGTAGGCAATTTTGCTCGTGTTGCTTCCCATAAATCCCCACCATGTCAATCGCAATGTCAGTACAAAGTGAGATCAAGGCACTTTGCACAGTACTGTCGTGTAGCCTGCAGTGTAGGGGAGAGGGGGAGAGTGCAATTTGGGTGTTCGCGGAACCCATGAGACCAGCTCACGGAACCCCTGTGTTCCACGAAACCCAGTTTGAGAACCCCTGATATACACAAAGGAGCTGAATGTCGTGTCATAAAACTTACAATGGATTGGAAAATGCAAGTATCTCGAACAACTGCGCCAGAACCTTTGTCCATTTGCACCGGTCAAGAAACATCAAGGAGGCAATGTTAACATTCACCACCTTTTATTTAATGTCCTGATCGTCCCGTAGTTAACCCGCTCATTATACACGAACCAAAAAGAAAATCTAGACTAAACAACAAACTTGCAAAGCACGGTTAAAGAAATGGTGGGTGTCCGTGTACGCACTTACACTTGTTACGTGCAGGCAAGACAGAAGGATATCCAGCTCTCCTTTGTTGTAGTTTCAAAATTTTAAGTGAGACGCGTGCAAAAATGACGCTTGAGCTCAGAACATTGCTGCCGGGTGTGTCACGTCCGAAAAGATCAACTCTCGAGACATTCCCACACACACGCTAAATAAGACATTTCCACTGCTGAGTGGGGCCAAAGCTTCTTAGTCACGCCGACACACAGCACCGTCAACACGTCAACACCATCAGAAACTAAATGGAAAGAAACCACGAAACGGCTACCACTGCGACGTCTGGACTGGTTTTTCGAAAGTGACGTTGCAGACGTTGAAATAATTGCTGAAATATTTTCACGGTGGTCGTCGAAATAGTCACTGCCTAATCATAACTAGGCATAGTTAATCACAACCAGCGAGATTCACCAAAGGGCTCAACGGGAAACGAACCCCAGACTGTGCGATCTGCAGCCCGACGTCATTGCTTGGCGCCACAAGGAGGAGGTGAAAAAGTGCGCAAGCACCTGGACTAAGTACGACCTGCTGCCGACGGTAACCTGCGGTAGCACGCAACTGCCCGTGACGGGTCTTACTCAACCCTGAGTACCTACTTAATCCGCAGATGTCCGTCGGCAGCGAGTTACACTTTGTCCAACGTGCTTAGTCCGCAGGTGACTGTTGGTGGCAGGTCACGCTTGGTCCAGCACGCTTAGTCCGAAGTCGACTGTCGGCGACGACTCATACTTGGTCCAGCACACTTAGTCGGCAGGCGACCATCGGCGCTCGCAGCTGGCTCCCGAATTGCGAAATGCGAAGCATAGCTTTTCACGTGGACTCGCGACACCACGTGTAAATCATAACTAAAGTCCTGTGTTTTTGTGTTTTTTTTTATCAATTTTTTCTTATGCAGGTTTTTTTTTTACAGGTTCTATGTTTTTTGTGTAAATTGGTTAAATTATAACCGATTTACACAAGAAACAACAAATCTGTAAGAAAAAATCAACCCCCCTACCCCCCCCCGCAAATTAAAATGCCCCTACATTCGAAAAACAAAAAACAAAAAAACATCGAAAACATGGAATTTTAATCATAACGTAGCAAGGGGTAGCGCAGCAGATGTATGATGTCACAATTTCAGATAGCGGTCAATATATAACATGAAGGGTGCGGCAAACCTCCTCTTGCGATTACTTTAGTTACCATAAGGTGTTCCAACCCAAGAGCGCTAAGAATTCAGAGCCCTGTACACACCCACGAAAGAAGCAGAACACACGGAAAGCTTTTTCTTGAAGCATGCTTCTAACATCCTCCACTCCGGAATAAATCCAAACTTGTCTCAATCATTGTGATAAACCTGGAGAACACGAGAGCACGTTGTGTGTGCAACATGTCTGAAGCCACCCAAAGCTCCCACAGTGCATGCACAGCACATTCTGTGTTCCCCGGGATTATCGGAAGGATCGAGACAAGTAAACTTTTCTCGGCGCAAGTGCTGATGAGCGGTTGCCAAGCAGCCGATCATGCTCAAACGCAACTGTGCGAACTGGTCCCTTGAGTCGACACCTCCTAGTAAGGCGTCGTGCCCCATTACAAAAATAACTTCCGGTCTACACTGACTCCCGGTTGTTGCCGTTTTCCCTTTCTCCCAGATCAAGCACGCAGACTCTCCGGTCTGCCTGGACACGTTGGCCGCAAGAGCGGCGAGAACGTGGCTGTGAGCACCTGCCATGGCCAGGGGGCAACCAGGTGTTTGCCTACACCAAGCGGCAGCAGATCATGTCTGACGACAACTGCCTGGACGCCTCTTCTCCTAGGGGTCCCGTCAAGCTCCTGCGCTGCCACGGCATGGGGGGCAACCAGCTCTGGATCTATGACAAGGAGGTCAGTCCGTCTGCCAGGGCTTCGGAACATTCTCTTGCAGTCCTGGTACTGGGGACAAGAGGTGCCAAATATTGTTTTGTAGGTACAAAAGGTACAAAACAATGTCTCGTAGTCCTGATACAAGGATATAAAGCTTTTGTAGGTGCAAAAGGTGCAGAACATTGTTTTTTTTAGCATTGCCAGCTTGCATTTGGGACAGAAGCTCTCTGCTTCTGTCCCAAATGCTCACAATCTAAGTGTAAGTGAAGAGAAAATGGTGGCAGTCTCAAGAACCATAGTAAAAAAAAGTTTGACCGCTAGTAGAGCGTTACAAATTTTTTTCTTTAATTGCTGAACTAAGATACTTAAAATAAAGTGTAACTGTTAGCAAACTACTTGCACTTCTCCCTCCCGCACCTCTTTTCTCCTGTGATGCCTTCCTACAGTGCAACCAACACGAGCAAGCATTATCCTATTATCCCCATCAACTGCTATTGCCCCTTCATTGCATCTGACGGATTGTCTAAGCCGGGCAGTTTCTTTGTTTTCTTTGCTTTCAACTTTTTATTCCAGTAACTGCAAGTTTTGATGCTCTGACATAGCTCGTTCCAACAGCTTTCACTACATTCTGGCTGAGAATTTCAGCAATACCTCGTTTATTTTCACGATGTTCAAAGCAGTGATCTGTATAACACAACCCTATTGTACTTTGCCTCACCCCACGATGGACAAACAACAAGCCGCCAGGTTCAAGTTTGATGCACTTAGAAAGCCTGTGGTATACATTGCTCTGTCGCATGTATTTGTGCACACATCTTGGAGCACTGATATACCTGTCGGAGAGCGATACATCATATGCTTCCTGAGAGACGATTGGATTTGGCGGCCCCATGCTTCAGGTGTGGTCCATCTTAAGGTTTGACGAAATATACCTACTGAGCATGAACTTCGGTGTTCTTGCACATGACGGGCGAACTATAATTAATGACAGTTTATGAAACACGGGGCATGACTCGTTATGTTCATGCTTCTCGCTCTGTGGTCAGGGGCGGATCCAGAACTCCGTTTTGGGAGGGGGGGGGGGGGGGGGGGGCGGGGCGGGGGCGGGGCGGAAAATTTGTAATGATACTATTCTCCCATTCTTTCGTGTGCAGCGGGGGGTTTACCCATGTTAAATTGCCCTCCGAGAAGGGAAGAGGGGGAGGTCGACGTTGTTTGGGGGGGCGGCTGCCCCGTCGCCCCCCTTGGATCTGCCACTGTCTGTGGTTCATTCCTTGGCGTTCTTATCAGTCAATGCCACAATTTGATGAATTGCGAAGCAATAATAAGTTCTTGGGACTCGCCTTAAAAGCCGAAGTACACTTTGCGCTTTCCACTTTGCCCACCTCCTCCTTTCCTATATATCCTCTCCACATTTTACCTCACCCCAACTTGGTTCCCCTTGCAGCTTAGGAGATGGGGAGCACTAAGACAATAATCTTTTCTGCAGAGAAACGAGTGTGTACGTCGGTTTTATGCTGTCCCTGACTAATAGAAGGATAATGGGTAGACCTCAAAACCTCGAGGTCTATCCACTATCCTTCAATTAGAACCAATCGGAGCTTGGCGTTCAGCCGTTGCCACGACCCCTGCAAAAGAAGCAGACAAACTTGCGCTTCGCATGGGGTCTCTTTGAACATACTAACTCAACTCGCCGTCTCTCCTTGCATTCATGTTGGCGCCGATCGTGACCAGGAGCAGACGTTCAAGCACGTCAACACGGCCCGCTGCTTGGACCAGCCCGCCTCGAGCGACCCATCCCTGCCCGTCCTGAAGGAGTGCGACGGCCGATCGTCCCAGCGCTGGGTCATGCAGGGGAAATTCAAGTGGCAGGCGTCCTAAGCCCAACGCGAAAGTTCCCTCGCACGACCGCGGTGTGGCCCCCGAGAGACGACCCAGATCGAATGGCTGATCCGGCGGTACTACGGAAGCGGACTGCCGATCTGTCGGCACTACAAACGTGGACTTGCCGATCCGTCTGCATTGTGAAAGTGGACTGCCGAGTTCTGTCGCCACTGCCACAGTGATTTGTGGGGTCGCTTCAAGAGATGCCGGACATGAGCGCCGGACAGGCTCAAGACCGAATCATTTCCAATTTGAATTCCAAGCATCAAGCCACACTAACCTGTTTTGAGTTTTTTTGTTTTTGTTTTTTGAGTGACTGGGATTTGACGATTCCATTTCTGTGCCGCTCGTCGTTGAGGTCGGCGAGTCTACGACAGGGAACTTGGCAGTGATACTGGTGCGGACGGAATGGCGCTTTGTAAAAAGTCTTGTTTTTTTTTGTTAGCTGGTTCCTAAGTTTTTTTGTTCTCGCGTCCGTCTCCCCTCAAGGTTCGGAGAGGTTACGCCGAAGGATTCCAGGTCTCGGAGTGAGACTCTTTTCGGCGCCACGCCAAAATGCAAGTGGGCCAATGTGGAATAGCGAAGCACTCTCATGAGTCAGCTGCAATCGAGCTCATTCCTAGTAGCTTACACGGTGATACCACGGGGGTGGCAGTGAAACACCGCGAGTGAGAATTGTTTGAACCACGAGATGGTTTGAATACATCAACGTTGTTCAGACCGTGTATGTCATTTTGGTGAGTTTGTCCTGGTTAAAAGGATATTGCCTCCTTTTTTCTGATTGTTTATTTTTTCGAAACTGCTGGCAACCATTTGGATTCGGCAATTTGAAATTGACCTTTCCATTTTAGTATACAGTTGTTGCCTTTGGTTTTGCAGTAAGCCTAAAGGCGTTCGACGGGCATTGTGTCGGTGGAACCCTCCTGCGAGTCTGTTAGAAGGCGCACCTGCTGCTGGGGATGATCCTTTTAGTGTGTGCCCTCTCCTGGTGGATGAGCTTTCAAGGGCCACATCAGTTTTCTTTTTTGTTGCTTGTTTGGGGACGAGCATACCAGGCCACAGTAATAACTCCCAGAGAGTGGTATGCGACCCATAGAATGCAGTTTGCCTGACCTCTTTAAACCACTGAAAAGTATCGGACATGATATAATTTGGTTCTTACGAATATATAGAAAAAAGAAAATTATAACCTGTTTCAAGACCTTCTTAAAACTACTGTGGCTATTTTTTTTATTAAGCTCTATTAGATTTTATTTGTCATGCATTGAGTTTGCTGTTACATGGACAGCCATGCTTTCTTCCCACAGGGTAAAACTGGATGCAGTTACATGTGACTACCATGTGAAAACAGGTTAGAATACACGCTAGAAGTGACATTGTTAATACTGTTAAATAAAAAGGGCCTACTGCATTTGGATTACCTCTCGTTCATGCAGTGATAATGATTTTATAGGGAAGACAGACTGGAATGCAAGATCCGGACTTAGCAGTTAAATTAGTATATACATCAGCATGTTTTAAGGAAACTTGTGTTTTTACTTACAGTATGTACATTCCAAAGAAGCAGTTGTACTTTGGTTGGAGCACATTTCTGGAGGCTTTTCAGCGGATGTGCAACAGCTTACTTCTAAACACGCTTCTGAATTTATGTCTGGGGTAGCCGGTTAACAGAGTGTCAGTGAAATTGGCTGATCATCCCAAACATTTGATACTGAAATCAAATGCCAAGGTTTCTTATATAGATCATGAAATCAATTTCGACTGCACTCCCACTGTTTTAAATATAGGTTGATCTTGCAAAGTCAGAGTTCGACCAGATTCACACCTCTCAAACTTCTCAAGTTCAAACAAAATTCGACTGGACTTCGTTTGGTGAATTTGATAGAGTGTATTTTCCGGAACAAGATCATCACTCTATTAGGACCTCCTCAAGACAAACAAAAATATAGAATGCAAGGATACCCTGCCCTGTTTTTATCTGACTTTTTTTGTTTGTTTTTGTTACCAAGTTGTATTAGTATGTTGCTGTTAAATGACTGACATACACTTTCACTTCCCCTTTTTCTTCCTCCCCCAAACCTCTCCTTTCGTTACTCCCCCAGTTTGGGACGGGAGGTCAGAGATGATTTTCTTCCTTGCAGTAAACCAAACTGATGCTGATGAATGTTATTTATCTGAAGTGGGAGCTGCAGTAGTGTGACAGATTGAGAGATATACAGTCGACTCTCATTAGTAATTCAAACTCGAGGGGGCTGAAAATTTGTTTGAATAAAGCAAAGTTTGAATTATCAGGAGTTTCCTCCTACAGAGACGCATAGGATGGGACCTGCATGTTAGTTTGAATTATCCGCAATTTTGAATTAAGATATTTTGAATTAATGAGAGTCGACTGTACTATCGAGGATCACGCTTTTTCGGGGGGGGAGGGGCCATGGGCCTGGCCCCCCCCCCCAAAAAATTTTCTATTTTGCTGGGACCTCCTCTCTCCCCCCCCCTCATACAGCATTTCGTCATGGCGCCCCCCCCCCCGAAACAAAATCCTGGCTACCTGCCTGGATTTGGCTATGGCTTCTAGTGGATTAAGCATTGTGTTTAGCAGGAGACTCCTTTTGTGCAGTGGTTGTGCTTGCATCCCCAACAAAAAATGGCCTCTTTACACCTCTTTGTCACTGGAGTGCAATGACAAGCTCGAAATGGTTTCTATGGGGACAAAAGAATTTAACTAGGCATGCCATTCTTAAGTCTTGGCTGCTTTGCAAAAGACAGTAGGGCACAGGGAGAACAGTGAGGACTGTTGCGCCTGCACTGGAAGTGCCATGCCAGTTACGTTTCAGTCCTGCGGACTTTTTTGTGAATCGTTTGGGTAGACTCTAAGTTCAGCTGTCAATAGTTGGCCAGCATGTGCATCAAGTGCTGCCAAGGTATGTAGGCCGTCTAGGCCCTAGAGATGACGGGGAGATATTGACTGTGATCATATTGATGATATGGCTTTTGGGGAGGTACATTCATTACGGTAGGTCATAGCCCAAGATTTGTGTTGGTTACGCCCACGACCAAAAGACGGCAGCAACTGGTGCGCCAGGACAGTTGTAACTCCCGATTGCTTCACGAAGCTACTCCTTGCTTGGCTTGCCACGTTCTGGACTGTGAACACTTAAACTTGTGACTTTGCCATTGCTGTCATTTTGGTAATCACCTTGACAAACAATTTGCCCATTATTCGTAACAGGGTCCCCATCATTTTATGGAAACTTAATTCATTGAAATGCTTTTCTTTTCATGAACACGCATTTTGTCGACACTGTGCAACGTTTCGTGGACACATGCACCCGCGACGTTTCATATTCAATGTATTTTTTTGCTAAGTGAATTTTATTGGATTATTGGCTTTATAACGTTCACTGGAAGTATAGGGTGTCCCAAGTCACTAGGCTCGATTTAAAATGGACCGTAAAAATCGACGCCTGCGCGTAGCAATCTGAAACTTTTTGCGAGAGGTGTTTTTTTTTGTAAAATTATAAAGCGTAGCTCCCTTTCTCTAAAAAATAGGGCAAGAAACTTGCCAGGGTCAATTGCGGGCGTCAACGCAGACGACCAAGTCGAATTGCGGGGTGTGTTTGGCGCGCGTAATGATAGATGGCGTCGGGAGCAGCGTCTGAAGGTGTAGCCGACCAGCAAAATAAAGCAGATGACACGCAGATGAAATCTGTTGGCAGCAAAAGCGCAGCCGTTACGCAAACATGTCTTTTTTTCCTTTAAGCTTTGCTCTTATTGTCAGCATTTATTGTTTAACCAAAGGTACATTACAAAAAGATTGTCCATTTTAATAAGCCACGGTGGTCGCGAGCAGTCTCGATAAGGAGGTAGCACCATCTATCAATACGAGCGCCAAACCCGCCCCGCTACTTGACTTGGTCGTCTGCGTCGTTGCCCGCCATTTACCCTGGCAAGTTTCTTGGCCCTATTTTTTTACAGAAAGAGAGCTACGTTTTGTAATCTTAGAAAAAACGACCTGTGAAATACACCTCTGACGAAAAGTTTAGATTGCTACGTGCAGGTGTCGATTTTGATGGTTCATTTTTTATCGAGCCTAGTGACTTGGAACACCCTATATATACTGGAACTAAAGCAGACTCGCACAGGCGGCTCTGACAATGCGAAAGAAAATTCGCGAGCCCCTATCCTAAACTTACAAACAGTTCGTGCTACGTACGTGGACACCCCTCGCTCTGCCTGGGGAACTTTAATATCTCTGGCCGGAGCTTGCACCAGGCCTCATTGAAACCGCCAAGGCTTCGGTAAGCTGGGCTACCACCTGAATGATGCTGACCCAGGCGGTGTGCGCGGAAAAATGCTTTCGACGAAACGTCGCAAGACGTGCTGATGAAACAAAAGCGGGAATGTTTGATAGAGCATACTTTCAATGAAATGTCTTCCGACAAACCGTTTGCCACCATTCGAAAAGTGCCATTTGATTCTTATCAGTTTCATTAAGCTAGTCGAACGATGTTTCGTCAACAGATCATTTAGTCGACATGCAACGACAGTTTGTTTCTTCAAAAGACTTCTCACGTTCGTTTCATTAGAAACCTTGCGACGTTTCGTCGAATGCAACCCCGACGTTTTCGCAACAAGCTTTTTGCATCTTGCCCGGTTTACTGGGAGAGAGAGAGGGGGGGCACTATTGGGGTCACGTGCTAGTTTTTAGCAGTTTAGTAGAAAAAAATTTGTCACAATGTCGCAGGAGCACGTGTCAACGAAACGTGTCAATGAAAAGTTGTCCACATGTTTTGACGAAACGATGGGGACCCGCATACTCGTATTAAATTTAAAGCCACCGCTATTCAGTTAGAATTTGATTAGGCTTCAAAATCCACTTCGCGCACACTTCTACAAGCCACGTCAAGCTAAAGCGCTGGATTATGAAGCTATTTGCGACTCCAGCAAAACGGACGGCACCTAGCGGGAAAAAACACTGAACTGGCTGGAACAGGTCCTTTCGAGATTTCTGCCCGTCTCTTGTGGCTTCCGTGATTAGGTACATCTTGTCGGTGGTTTGCGTGATAGAACAATTGTCCCGGTGACTCTGTCATAACTGTGGTCTCAGCTTGTTTCCAGGTTGCTCTGCACACAACCTATACACCTTTGCAAGTCCGGTCTCGGGCGCCGTCATCTTGCCGAGTGGGGTGCGCTTGGGCGCGGCCATAATCCGATTATGACGCCTTAGCAAGGCTTCGTAATCGGATTAGGATGCGTCCAAGGGCACCCCAGCGAGCAAGATGGCAGCACCCTGAAGCCGGACTTGGAAACGTGATAGGAAACAGCAGGAACCGGACATTCCGCATTCATCAGCAGCGTAGGAGGACAGTAGGCAGTCCTTTCGTCGCTTCCTGGAAGAAAGTCAAGCTTCTGGAAGCTTGCTTATGCCATCAGATTGCCGCAGATTTAAACACGGAGGATAAAAAGCGGGGCAGAGCATTTTGAGTTCAATGCTTGCTTGCGGATGCTGCTGCATTGTCCGTTGAGCTCGCACATGGCACGGCACGACCTGTATTAGACTGCCATATTTGCCTGATAGTGGCGTCCCCTATACACTTTTCCGAAAAACGCTCCTAGGCCGCCGCCATCTTGCTGATGCTGATGCGGCTGGTGCGACTCGCGTGCCCTCTATCGGCCAGACATGTTCTGCCACTCTCTTGGACTGAGGAAACTTACTCAGCACGATTCTCTAGTACATGTTTTTCCCGTTTTGCATTCAACGTTTTCTGGCCCCTCTTGAAACTTTCCACTTAATTTTTCTGGTGTTGCTGCATACCCTTTCTGTGTTATCTTCCACTGTGAGAAATGGGGGTGGTAAGTGCCTGGTCATTCTAGCGTTTCTGCTTGACATTCACGGGAAATGAGGGAGGGGAAGGACGTCAAGCGGCCCTCGACACGATTTTGCAAATAAAGACAACTGTTCTAGCACCCCCTCCTAAAGATAATCCACGTAGAGTCATTCTCAATCATATCCAGAAATAGTTCCGGTTGGAGTCAGTCACGCCCGTTCCTTTGCCTCGGTACTGGTGTGAAAAATGTAAGCTCTACCGAAACGTGCCCCAAAACAAAGTCATCTTGGATTCCACCCAATCGTCAAGATCTGACAGTCATCGACTGTGACTGTGTTATTTGAGATCTTTCTCAAATAAATTATTTTCAGATAATGCTGGTACATACAATGTGTTTGAATGTTAACACTTGCCAAATTGTATGTCCGTGTCCTATATATCCATTGGTAAACACGTTATTTGTGAGCATGGAAAATACATGCCTTTCGTGGCTATCTTCTGTTGTAAATTATTTTCGACAGTTAAGCGCTTTGTCGTTCGACATGCGGTCAATCAAGCAACGCCGTCAACTTATCGTAAAAAAAAAAATGACGACAACTAACATTTTAGTTTAATTCGTTCTGTCAAGTATGTACCCAACAAAAATAGATTTTTTTTGCTTTTTTGTTTTTTTTCAATTGTGGTACAATGCTTTTTGAATGTCCTGATGAGATTCTGCTCGCAATTTTCAGTCGTGACGTCGCTCGGGCTGCGAAAACGAGAACTGTAGCTGAGATGGTCGACGTCAATACTGAAAATTACAAGCAGAATTGAACCAACTGAATCAGGCATAACAAGTCGGTGATGGCCACTGGTAACAATGATCAACATCTCCTAGTATCTACCGTTTACACCGAGCCTACTTACCCCAACCAACCTTCAAACTTAAGTCTTTTGAGGCCCGCACTTATCTTCTTGTCGCAATTACCGGGTCATTGTTTGGTCTACGGGGCGCTGTTGTTTAAACGGGCAGACGGCAACAAGCAGAAACATTTGAAAGAGCAGATGACAGTTCGAACAATCAGGCGGCCGTTTGAACTTGCAGACGCACCGAGCGTGGTGTACGCGTACGACTTGACGGTTTTCCTGCATTCATGTTGGAGCAAAACAAATAAATCTGATGACCGCAAGTAACCGTGAATTCAACCCAAATTGCTTCCGCCCAAGCAATCGTGGCCCGACGGCGTCTGGTTTTCCCTTTTCATGGTACTATCCACGTTCTCGAACGAACCGAGGCAGAAAACACATGAAAACTGACATTTCAAATCTTTCCCGACTCTTTTGGTTGAGCCTCAGTCGCGGCGTTTTGACAAGAAGGCAGGTTTATGTCTGGTTTTTTCCAAAACAACACAGGAATGCACGTCCTGCATGGTGACTTCTGGTGACTTCCGCCCACAGCGCCAGACCGGAAGTGCACCCGACGCGCCACCACCGTGCCGTTGCGAATAGTTGTTAACAACGTTACTATAGTCGGTGACAGGTTAAGAACGAAGTGGAAGCTCCCCACCCCTTTCCACTTCAGCGGAGCAAACGGTGGGAGAGGAGGTTGCCTCCTCTCCCACGTTCGCTCCGCTGACTTGTCGCCGTTGTTGACTTGTCACCGACTATAGATTACCTCAGTTGTGGAACTCCTGCGGAAGGGGTACCCCCTCCTCACTCACTTCAGTCCGCCTCCCGTCGTTCGAAGCACCATCATCTAGACTAGGGGTGTCGCGACCGGCCGGAGTTCAGGTCGACCAGCGTTAGCTTATTCGGCGCTTTTGATGGAATGTTCGTGAGCCTTGTATTGAGGTATGATCTGGTCGCTGCGCATGCAGTGACAGTCTGTGCCAGTTGGTTCCGTGATCTGCATGGTGATGGCTAACGGGATGAACTAAGGGCAACGACTGATTGGCTATTTCAGTTAATACACTACGAAAATTAAGTTCACTTAACCTTCGTTCACGTGCACTTACGAGATTGGTACGTCTTTTATTTGCAACTGTTGCATAAGATAGGTAACCCTTTGCATGAGAAAAAGTTCTCGAAACACTAGACTTGCTGCATCAAGGTCTGCGCCACACTGCCTCGCAACCAAGCGCGGACCGCTCGATATCGTCGCCGTGACAAGAGTTTGCGAAGTGATCGCCAGAACCAGTTGCGGACAACGGTCGAGAAGGTTGCGACGCCTGATAACTCCGAGTTCGACAAGTACTCAGTTCGCTCTCGGAAGCACCCACTACATCCTGGAACCAGCGGCTGTCTAGACGCTGAGCTTCGAAACGTACGTAAAGCAGCCGTCCGGCGCGTAAACGACGGGAGGCGAGTCGTGGTGAGTGAGGAGGGATACTGCTCATCCTGCTCATGCATGCAGCATCTATGAGCTGTTCCGTAACTGAGCTAATCTAATAACGTTGGTTGCTAATCTGCTTTGAAACATGTTTTCCTCTTCCGACTTACGAAATTTGCGAAGCTAAAATAAAGCTTCTTCTTACTTTGAAGTTATACAAAACGTACGAAATGCAAAAATAAAAACAAAATTCAAAAATAAAAATAAAAAGCAAAGAATAATAATACTTTTATGATAGATGGCAGAAGCTACATACCATTCAAAAGTTTTAGCAGTCCAGTTAATTTAATTTATTTACACATCCATCCAAAGGATAATCCAAATCCAAAAGGGCTTAGACAAAAGTTAAGCCAGAGCAAGCCAAAGAGGGCGTCTGCCCCAGCCTGATCCAGCGCGTCCGGTCTGCTGGGCGCTGGGCGTCGAACGTAAAGCTAACATAAGTAGATTGAGTGTGTAATCGCTCTGAGTCATATGTTCCTTCGTAATCGGACAAGATGGAAGCTCCACTCGTGAAGTGCTTAGATGAAATGTGAGTAAACAAACTTTTGCCCTACTTTCTGCGTTCGCACCTCATTGCCAAGACATGTTTTTGTTGTTGCTGAGTCCTGTGAGCATGAACTCAGCAGATAATACTTCACGCTCGCTCGTTTTGTTTGACGAATGTATCAGGATGATAAAGAGGCAGTTGACAGCATGGTGTGCAGAGCAACAAGAAGGCAGTTTAATGGACGTAGGCGGTATTTATAAGCATGACTGAGCATGACTAGTGCATTGTCATGCGAGGCGTTGTACATGATAAGCCCGATACATCTATTTACGGGTAACAAAAGGCAGAGTACAAGTTCATGCCACTTGATTGAAGTCAAAGTCATAGTGGAGACGCTCCGGAGGCCTCACCGTGCGAGTCGAGTTCCTGGCTTGCTGACACTGACACACCATCGCCTGATAAGGTTAATTGCTGTTGAGCTGTGACGGTAGCTGAGAGTGGCCTGCGCCGTCACAGGCTATACAGGGGCCAGGCTGCTGTTGCCCATAGGTGCCGCGTTGCCATTTGAAGTTTTCTGGACATGTGACGTCATTGAGTGCTGCGATGTCACCTCGTTGCTCGGTGCCACCACTGTCTGGACCCGACGTACTGCGGCTGTCGTGATCACGGCGCCGCCTCGTTGAGTGCTGCTAGCTCGAGGTCACCATTGTCTGGACCGGGCATACTCCAGCCGTCGTCATAACAGGGGCCAGGCTGCTTTTGCCCGTCGGTGCCGGCATTTCCAGCGTACCTTGAACCAGCTTTGGGTTGGGCGAAATACCTTTCGCTCCGATGATGTCACCCAGAAACTATATTGCCGTTAAGCCGAACCTACATTTCTGTGTGTTAAATGTTTAACCAGATTTTTCAGCAGCTTTCAAGGCTGCCACTAAATGGTTATCATGCTCTTGCCGCATCACGCTCACACCAGAACATCGTCAATATACATGTGCACGCCGGGTAGACCATTGAATACTTGACTCAGTGTCCTTTGGAAAACTTCTGGCGCCTACAAGATACCACAAGGAAGCCAGAGGTAACAGTATCTGCCAAAAGACGTTGTGAGAGTTCATATTTTCAAAGTTTGCTTGTCCAGTGGTATTTGATGGAATCCAGAGCTTGCATCTAGGCAACACAATGGCACCTAACAGCAGCCTGGCCCCTGTTACGACGACGGAGCCCTTAGCACCATCACGCCAACAGCAACTTTCAGGCGATGGTGTGGCAGTGTCACAAGCCAGGAAGTCGACTCGCACGGTGAAGCCTCCGGAGCGTCTCCACTATGATTTTGACTTCAATCAAGTGGCATGAACTTGCACTTTGTCTTTTTGGTCCTCCTTGCTGCATTGCGATGCCGCTTGTTGTGAGATAGCATCGATACGGTCAGCCAACTTATTTCAGACTTTGTTTCGTTGCGCCAAAGTTTCTGCTACTCTGCACAATTCTTCTGCCTTTAGCAACGTGAGACCCTTCTCCCAAAGCATTTTCTCGCAAAGCTTTGAACCATTCGTGCCAAACACAATCTGGTCTCTGATCATTGAGTCATGCAGTTCTTCAAAATTGCACTGGGTGGCTACCTTTTTCAGGTCTCTAATAAACTTTTCTATGGGTTCTCCTTTGGCTTGCACTCTCGAGCGAAACACAGTTCATGCAGTTCATTGCTCACCTTGGCAAAGTAGGCTTCAAAATTTCTGACAAGGGTTGCGTAGTCATCCTGGTCTTCCCCGTCTTCAAACTTGAAGTTGTTGAAGACGTCAAGTGCTTCGTCGCTGGCAACGCTCAGCAGGACTGCAGCTTTTGCAGCTTCACTTCTTGGATGTTCTTTCAATGCCGTAGCCTTGAGAAACAGCTTGACCTTCTGCTTGAAGTGCTTCCAGTTTTCAAAGGGGTTGCCTGTAGGTTGTAAGGGCTCCTGCGTTTTGAGCAGATTCATCGTCGGCGCTGTGCCATCTGACTGCGCTTAGGCCCGTATTGACGACTTCTGACACTATGTATCGGGATGATAAAGAGGCAGTCGACAGCATGGTGCGCAGAGCAACAAGAAGGTGGTTTAATGGACGTAGGCTGTATTTATCAGATAGCACTGCGCACGCTTTGCATGATTAGTGCATTGTCATGCTAAGCGTTGTACATGATAAGCCCGATACAATGAACAGCAAATTGATTGATATTCCGTGTCCTGTGAAATTTGTCAGTTCTCCCCTTGGCTCTGAGCTGATTGCACATAGTGTTGACTTCGGAACTATCAAGCAGTTCCACTTCGCCACTCTAATCAGGCAGGGTTGGCGTAAACGGGTGTGGGTCAAAATATGCTAGTTAGACAAATCAGATGAATGTTCGTGTGAAGAGCTGCTTTGATGGGATTGTATAAGTGCTTTTCACTGCGGTTTCGAAGTTTGACACTATAATTTTGGCTATGCCAGACTTTTGGCGATTATTTATTGGACGAGTCGGCGTCTAATTCGTATTCGTTTGACGTAGAATTGATGCTTGTCGGTATTTACTCTTTTCTTTATAGACCTCTGAGAGGCTATACTTCAGTGACTTGCCAGCTTTGGTGCATTCGTCCTGTGGTAGGGCTATTGCCGAGGTGAACTGCCACAAATGCTTAGACCAGTCCCACACACAGAAGCGGGGACACATTGTTGATACCAGTCATAGCGAACAAGCACACAACTAACGAATGCGTAAATACGGGACATGGAGTAGGAAATCTTTCTTCCAGCCACTTGTATGTTTAATTATCAGTCTTTTTTTTCACGAGGTGCACACACACTGCACACACACTCGTAAAAGATTGATGTAGTTCATGAGCCACCGTTTGGCAGCCTGTTCTAAAATAGTGACTTTTTTTGTCGCACACAATTGTTGCAGCCTTGATTCTGGTGCTGTCGGAGTAATCTGTGCTGACAAGGATGGCTTGGCATTACACAGTAAGTACCCTACACTCCGTTTCATTTCACGAGGAACTGCAGTGGACGCTATGAGACATTGTAGCCAGTCCAATACTGTCCGAGTGTCATGTAACATTCTGGAGAGGCACCGCAAGAATTGCGGTGCATGGAGTCACGTGATACGTTCAAAGCACTGGATTTGCGGAGATGGCTCATAGTGTCCACCACATTCCGTCGTAAGATTATTGCGGCATCTCTCCACTTGGCAGTTTTGGCTGCCAACAGTTTGTTCCCTGCTCTTTTGATTTCACACCGGTGGACTCAATTGTTCCGAAAAAATGTGATTCTCGGTAATGAAGTTACATGTGACAGGAATACTAGCCAGGGATTTCCCTAGACCCCCCCTTGGGGGGGTGTAGACCCCCTCGTTTTTCTGAAGGCACCTCCTTAATTCACTACGACTCCTATATTCGCAATGCCCCCCCCCCCCCCCTCTCTAACCCCCCCAAAAAAATTAGACACCCCCCCTGATTTCAATTCCTGGGGAAACCCCTGATACTAGCACTGCTGGTTGCTTTGCTGCTGCAGGTTTATATCCTAGCATCCTTGGTTTCAATTAATGGGGCCCTTATTTCTAACCCAGCAGCAGCAAACTTTTGTGAGTGAAACACGGTTTCATGGTCGACCTATGACATAAGCTGCTGGTACAGCGATAGACGAGACTTAAAGAAAGATCCTATTGCTCGTATTGCATGCAAACTGTTTCATTCTATTTTGCCACATGCCTAGCTCTGGAAGCGAAAAGTTTGAATTATAGGGAGGATTGCCAGTTTTAACAATGCCAGAGTAAAGCAACTTAGTAAATATGAGGTAACATCGAAGTTCTCAGTCGCATGGCAATGAAGACTGCTGTTGTGTGCTCACGACTGATTAGGAGTACCGCATGCCAGAGGCTGCCTGCCAGAGGTTTGGACAGCAGGGCCAAGATGTGCTTTGTGAATGAACATTGCCATCATGCATTCCCATTGTAAAACATCTGCTCTGTTTTGACTATTTACTTAACCCTTTGACAGTCAAGATTTCTTTCCCCAAAGATGTTCTCCAGTCACCAGGTTTCGTTTCCAAAGGAATAGTATAAAGAAAGGGTCAATGTGCAGGTTGTTTCTTAATTATCTAGTGGGAGCACATACAATGTTTGTAAGACGCTTAGGTTTAGAAGCTTCAAATAAAAATATTGAAGGCAAGAAGTTGTCAGTTTTCTTCCATTCGGTTTTATTTCGGCGCATACGCTTCCGCGACATTCCAGCGGCTTCGGATTCCTAACAGGAGGTACTTTACGGAACTTCACCGTCGGATTATGAGCTCTCATCCTCTGAATATAATTCCAAAAAGTGTTGCAAGTCTGGATTGGAAGAGAAAGTGCTCCCATTGGCACTACCGCCAGAGCGGCCAGTATGCGAAGTGAGCATCACATGCACAGAGCATCTAATTCGAAAACTATAAATAGCAGAGCAAAGCGAAACACTGTGCGCATATAACGTTTATAATTTGCCAAAGACATAACAATTAGCAATACCTTCTGTGGTGCGTCCAGTTTCACGTTCAGACGTGCATTTTCAACGCCGCATATGCATGGCGACGACTGTCAAAGGGTTAATAAACAGTTCTTCCCAAACAACTTGCATACTTACAGCTACCCTACAGTGCCACTGCAGCCAGAAACGAGAATTACTCTGTTTTGTTTCGAGAGCCTAAAATTGATGTTATAGATAACTTGACAAAGCTCTGCATGACGTTCCAGTTTACTATCTCAAGAGTAAGGCATAGAAAAAACTTCTAAAAATAGGCATTCTTTTTTTATTTTTTTCCCCTTTGAGAAGTTTTTTTGGGGCCAGAGGCTACAAGGTTGACTTCTTCCCTCTCCTATCTGGCCCTCTCTCTCGTTAGCATGTGGAGGTTCTGCTTCTTTTCTACGGGGGCGCAGCGGAAAAGCCGTAAAGGTATTACAGTTGAACCTCTATTTAACGAAACCCGATTTTACAAATTTCCCGATTTAACAAACAAATTCGGATTTCCTCGCGCAGCCTACGGACGAGGTCTCCCTTCCTCGATTTTACGAAGTTCCCGATTTAACGAGGTAGTTAGCGGGTCCCGGTGACTTCGTTAAATCGAGGTTCAACTGTATATGGATTGTGCCGTGGAATAGAAGAAAGGGTGCATTTTCTGTGAAGTTGGTGGAAGTGGAGAATTATTGCAAGCATCTACCCTTGCACCATAAACGAATCAGGAAGGCAGTTGAATCTGGGAGGAAAAACTTGAAAAGCAGTCTACCGGAACCTTCGGAGTTGCACTTTACCCTTTGCTAAGAGATTTATCCTCGTTGGGGCTAAGTTTCGAAGCACCCCCACGATGCTAAGCTCTTAGAAAAACCTTGGCTGCCACTAAGGGTTTTCAAAAGTGTCTTTTTTGCCACATCATGGAACTCACTGAATCCGAACCAGCGAGCCTTCGGAAGCCTACGATAGCGAAATGACGTTATCATCACCACAGGAGGGGCAATCGAACGTTGTTGAATTGCTGTCGTCTGCAATGGGAATGCCTTTTATAGGTGCTGGTCAAGTGCAGCTGAGGGCTGCGGGAGTGATCACAGCCCTCGCAAGCCTGGCCAAGCAAATCGACCCTTCTTGCGACACAACTCCCACCATCCATCTGGAATCTGACTCGCTGTGAGTGTTCCATGACTGGCGTCCGGGCTGTGCAAATGCGTATGGAGCTAGCTCCCTCGCAGTTCTCGATGTGCCTTGGGTTGCGTGCCGATGCGTGGCACTTATTGTAAGTCTCAGAGGATGACATGTGCCATGGAGATTTCTTCCAGAACAAGAGGATTAAGGCTGGTTCACACATTTGCATTTAACCGCGATCAACTGCACTATGACAACTTGTGACGGCTTACGACGATAGAATACACTGGCCCTTCCGACCCACGTACGACTGAAGCATTCACACAATTTGTGAGATCAAATCCACACACTATCTGGTCGCTCGTAACTAAAGTTACACGTGTTTTTGAGATTTATGTCTGTGCAAATTTGGTTTTTTTTTAAAGGGGGGGGGGTACTTTTTTTTTTTTTACGGGGACAGTGTTTTTTGTGTTGGACAAAAAAATTGGGGTTTTTCGGGGTTTATGTTGAAGAAAATGGGTAAGACTATGGAAATTTACCACCTCCAGGGAATGCACGTGCTGCCCGAATGCTCATAAAATGTCCTGATGGAGACGAGGGAAGGCAACAGGTGGGGTTCAAGTTTCTAGGCTAGCTGGCGCAAGCTACCGCCCATTATAAAAGGTGCAGCTGTTAACGTCCAACCGTCCATCCAGAAAGAAGCAGCCTCGTGGTCAGTTCAGTAAGTGCTGTGTTCCCGGTCAACACAAAAAGAGTCGATAAAGTTGTGGATAAAAAGTGCCTTCTTGTGAAGCTTGGGTGTTTTACAGCGACAGCTGTTAGTGGCCTGTCCCCCGTTTTTCCATGGCGTCAGCATAAGCGAAAAGTTTCCCCGTTAAATTTAGTTGGAAAATTGACGTCATGTGACCTATGCACCAATTCAGTTTCCCCGTTAAATTTTGCGGGAATATTGATGTCACGTGACCTATGCACCGATTCAGTTTCCCCGCTAAATTTGGCGGGCAAATTGATGTCACGTGACCTATGCACCAATTCAGTTTCCCCGCTAAATTTAGTGGAAAAATTGACGTCATGTGACCTATGCACCAATTCAGTTTTCTCGCTAAATTTGGCAGGAAAATTGACGTCATATGACCTATGACTAGGGCTCCGTGTTTTCGGAGTTTATTTTTTGTCAAATTCGGAGGGTGTTTTTCGGAGTTTATCTTTTTGCCGAAGATTCGGAGTTTATATTTGTTTGATTCCCAATTTTCCGATATTGGGAGTATAATTTCGCAGTGTTTCCTGTTGAAAATAAATATGTAAATAATAACCAGATGTAAAGATAAAAAATAAAACGTGCTTTTATCGATTAAAATTTCTTCAGTTGAATTTGACGTTCGTGCCATTGCCATTGGCAATATTAATTTGTCCCACGACAAACGTCGCACTCAAGTGTTGCTTCAATAAACGTCGATACCTTGAAATCAATAAACTCCCGGGTGCAGTCGCTACGAAGCTCGTAGTCATCCCATCCTATTCCATCAATCTAGCCCGCGGCCGCGCGAGGTGGAGTGGTTAAGGATGTAATAGAGAGTTTCAACTGTCTCTTTCCTCTATTTAATACAATCTCTATAGTCCATAGCTTTCACTGTTACAAAAACATACCTTCTCCTTTCTCTGAATCAAAAATCGTATGGCTCAAACTGGAAACCAAAAGAGTGGCTTTTGTGATGACCCAAATGTACAATAACCTGTTGCCCTGAATCAACCTCGACGAGACATGCGGCAAGACCCCTTTTGACAACGGTCTGAGATTTGAAAGATAATTATGGTGCCATTTTCCCAGGACCATTGACTCCGTGCTGATCAAATTGTAAAAAAAAAGTCTTTACTTTTTTTTTTTTTGCGGGGGGGGGGGGGGGGGCGGGGGAGGAGGGGCGGGGGCCAGCATTGGCACATAAACATTCGGAGTTTATCGGATAAATCCGAATCGACCAAAATTTTACCGGCGGGTGTTTTTTGGAGTTTTTCGGATTTATCCGAAAACACGGAGCCCTACCTATGACCAATTCAGTTTCCCCCTAAATTTGGCGGGAAAACTTAAGTCACATGATCTATGCACCAATTCAGTTTCCCCGCTAAATTTGCCGGAAACATTAACACCATGTGACCTATGCATTAATTCAGTTTCCCCGTTATATTTGGCGGGAAAATTTATGTCACATGATTTGAAGTCATGGGACCTACAGACAAATCCAGGTTCCCTGCTAAATTTAGCGAAAAAATTTGTCTTGTGACCTATGCACCAATTCACCTTCCCTGCTAAATTTGGCGAAAAAGCTCAGCACAACCTTAAAATAATTTATTCATCAATGTATCGACGCTAAATCAATGCGACGTCATTTTAATATCGGATCACCGTATGACGCACGATCGTCACTCAGGTTTTTGTTGCTCCAATTCTTAGTTTTCCAGTTTTCCCTGATTTAAATGAAACTGGCTTGGGGTTTAATTTTCGGGGTTTGTCGGTATTTACCGAAACACGGAACCCTACTTAAAACATTGTCACACTTATTTCAAGCTCTCAGTGAAAGAATGAGGCATAAATTTATGTCAGTGTGTTATCTTGTCTTACGATGTCGCTAGCAGTCGTAGAACAGTCTATCACAGCCAGACACATATCTGCGAACCTGCCTTTAGATGCAGTACACACTCTGCACTGACACTCTGCACTGGGCAGTCTGTGTCATGTTTCTGCACACACTCATTGTATGAATGGCTTTTGCAATGCAGAAAGCCAACGACTGTTTTGTTTGTTGACTTTAGTGACTTGATCAAGTGTTTGACGTGTTGGAAGCAGCACAAAGAGGAACACCATGTGGCAGAGTACAGTTAAACCTGATGCAAGGAAATCGCTTTCTTTTTAGCATGAACTGGCGGATGCCAAACAAGACCCTTTTCACAGCTTACATTCATCTATAAAAGCATTATGAACGGTCAGCAAGCGAAATTTTAGATAAGCTAAGCTACAACACTTTTTATGAAAACTCGTGACAAACCAAAAGTATGAAAATGTCCCAAAGTAGAGTCCTGTGCAGATAATTTCGTCATCCGCATCCCAACTGCACGCTCAAATTTTATCAGTACTTTTATCTGCATCTAATTTGCGATTTTCAATATTTGTCTGTATTTCAAGCTTTAGGCTCTTGCGAGTCACAGCACCTTTGGAATGCACATGCATATGCAAAGAAATACTCTTCTAAAGCAGTGCCTACACGAGGGATAAATTTTGTGGTGCGGCGACATCAGCTTCGTGGCAGAGGGGATGCTCGGGCGCCACAGACAGCCCCCGGTTTTGTTTTTCTGTTTGTTTTTAACAATATTTTGTCGTGAAAAGCCACATCGCCCGGAGTGGAAACCTCTGAATTCGCCTGCTTAACACTGACACCCCTACCACTGGCACCTGTTCCGTGTGAGCGGTGGAGGAGAGAAAGGCATTGCTCTGGCTTCTGACATCATGCACGTCCGTCCATGGATTTCTCCCTTACGTGAATACTGCTGAGAGGTCCACTGAAGTACTCTTTGCAAAAAATTTTTTGGGTGTTACATGTGGTAATAGGTGTCAGTTAACATCTGTTTCTAGTTCCAATTACAATATTGCCTATTGGTCTCACGACAATAAAAATCGTGTAAACTCTTTTCCCTGGCGTTCCATTTTTTTTTCCTGGACCCACGGAGATTACAATCGTTATCATTATGCCTAGTCGTGTGCAGGTTGTCTGCGATTCGTCTCTATTGTGCTCCACATGTCGTAATCTCGACTGAGCGCACGTGCCTGATCACAGTTGGACGATGCTGGCTGCAAACGGCGAGTGTTTTACTCCAGCGTCATGGACAACGCGACGTAGCTCAGTGTAGCCTAGCGCGCATCGGCATAGCTCACGACAGAAAAGCAAAGCATGCATCCCGCACACCGATGACGGTGGCCTTTATAGAAGCCCTCGCGCAAGCACCGCAATCAGGACTCTGGATGTCGGGGCCAGTCGCAGTGTGCGAGACGCTCATTTCTGCGATCCGAACCTGCCATTCTTGCCGTGTGTCGTTATCATGTTCCTGTGTTGGTGTGCATATTTAACATTTGTGCAATTGATAGGGTGAGTGTGTGCGTGGACGTGGATTGCTTTGAGGATGCTCTACTCCCCGATACACTTTGTAGGCCTAACACGCCGCACTCACGTTCACGGTGTGCCGGCAAAAGCTGGAAGCTCGAAGATGCGCCGAAGGTAGAGTTAAAACAGAATTAAGGATGACCTAATGTGTGTGCTATAATATATGATCATGCGCTAATCGTAGGCACCGGCAGCCGTTCCCAATCGAAACAAATGCCGTCGAATCTACGTGAACGTGAAACATCTGCTATTTAGCCGGCCAGAAATTTTCAACTGGGGTGTCTCAGTTTGTAAATAATAGTAGTGGTAGGCAACGAAAATGGGACCGAAACCTGTATTGTTTGTATGGGCTCTATAAAGTATGCTAGAATTTTGAAAGCGATACATTGCATAATTTAGGTATCGTACACTGTCTTTCGTGCTAGTGTCTTAAGTCAATGTGAAAGGCTAGCTATGCTGATAGCACACAGGCCATCTGTCAGAAAGAGATCACTGTGGAATATAGGGTGCATCGCTTCCATTGAAGTGTCCTGGCGGATTCACCAGAGTCGATTTGACACAACTTCAGCAAACCTGCCAAGCGGCTAGCTTTGCCGGACGCAATATTCTGATTTTTGTTTCTCCGTCGACATCTGTGCGACATTTCGGAAAAAATGAATGCTGGTATGCAGTCGTTATGCCCATCATTTTCTTGTTTTCGAACTGTTAACCACTGCTCCAAATCGCTGCTTTGAAGCATGACCACACGGCACGGGCGAACCACACACACGAATCGCAAGATTTGTTCCGACCAGGAAATAGAAATACGCTGCGCGAGACGACGCAGTGGCCACGTCACTTGCGCTGGCTTGCGTTGCGTTCATCGATGTTAAAGCATAAACAGCCCGAAACGTCGACGTTAAAGCTTAAACAGCGCTGAAACGTAGTTTCAGCGCTGTTTGCACTGAAACTACGTTTTAGAGCAAACAGCTGCTGAAACATAGTTTGTCCGAGGCAGCGGCAGCTTGGGACTACTTGGGATCCGAAACCACTCCGCTAATCCATCCGCGCGCGCGTGCCTTCGTCGACCGTTTTACTCGGGGAATTAGTAGTAAGAGAGGGTGTGTCCACGACCTCTGACCTTTTTATAACGGGGAAATAGGCCACGCACGATTGTAATTTTTAGATTTTTGGGGTGCTGTCAGTGCGTAGAACGCATTACCACCATAAAATGACGATCTCAGAAACCATTTCAGTGCACCTTTAAAATATACAAATCTCGCATCTTTAGCTTTTCAACCAGTGTATGAAGACACCAGCGTCAAGTGTTTTTAGCACGATATAACCCAGGCAAATGCCTCAATGCTAACCACTTAAATGCCATGTTTACTGTATCCAAAGCAATATTCAGTGTCAAAGGCTGCAATCTTTAGGGCCAGACAGGGTTGGGAGCAATAGGTTAAGTAATGGCTACTCAATGAGAGGGGATGATCATTGCCGAGGGCATGTCCATTCCCTGAACTGCCCGTCAATAAAAGCAATTCATTGTCTGCGGTGCTTCATGATCCCCGCTCGGCAATTGTCGAGGGCCAAGTTACAAACCATCAGATCCCTACTTCGCTCGCAACTTGCCTTGTCGCGACATATTTTATGTAGAAAGCTCCCAAAATCAGCTAGGATAGTTCTCGGATATTTGATGGAGTAATGCTCATGTTATGTGGGCACTTGAAAGTCAGTTGACTTTCAACTCGATTAAAAACCCCGAGACTGCAGGTAACGACACACATACTCAAAAGTCTCAATCATAGCTGTGTTTGAGACTTTTGAGTGTGTGTGTCCTTACCTGCAGTCTCTGTTTTTTTTTTTTAATCATGTTTAATGTACAGCAGCTCGTTTACGCCCTTATTTATTTCATACAAACCCGATTTTCTGCAAGGCAGAACTTCCTCATACCTTCCTCCTTTTCTGCACTATGTGGGCAAGGAAGAAGTAAGCTAAAGTGCAAAGCACAAAGTGTACGTTGTCTGCTGCCTTCGATTAACGGGGCTTTTAGGTGCCAGTTCAATGGGGGATTGCATCATAGATAATTTTCGTTGATTATGGTGACAATTGCTTAATTTTCTTCTTTTTTTTTTCTCTCTCGTAGGGATGTCTACATTCAACAGAAGGAGCAGGTGTCTCTGGCAGTCTATTCCACGCCAAAGAAGTAGCAAGGAAGCAAGTGCGAGAAAAATGATAATGCCACACTGAGTGTGCGCAAGCAGTATTTGATGGATTTTCAATAAAGCTATTTCGATCTGAGCGCTTTTAATTTCAAATCAAAACCTGCCCGAGACCTCCCCAATCAACAATACTGCGGTCCAGGCAAGTAAACAGTGCCACTGCGCGCTAGACAATTCACTCGGTAGCAAGCTTGGAATCACTGGCTTCCAGATACACGTCTCTCAGACTTCTAAAGTCATGGATGAAATTGTACTGCTTCACCGTTTGAATGGCCCGAGTGCCCCTAAGCTCTTGCACTTTTCGCACTACGTACTCCGGCGTCAAGCTGTCATCCAAGTTCAGAAGCAAGCAAGCTGCCACAACGCCGGTTCTCCCGAGTCCGCCGAAGCAGTGAACCAGAGCCCGTTTCCCTTGTTCGATAACTTTCCCGATTTCTTTGAGAATGTTTAGCACCTGCTCTATGCCCGGTGCAGTGCCATCTTGAAATGGATGGTGGTGCACCGTAATGCCGTGGCTTTCGTACTCGGTCAAAAGAGTCGGGACCCTGTACAGCGTCAGCTCGCCGCGGGTGCAGAGAACGAAAACGTCACTGACGTCTTCCAGTTTGAGGTATTCGAGGTCGCGGGCGGTGTCCCGCCAGCTGTCTTTGAACTTGCAGCCAGGTAGTCCGCTCAGGCCGACAGAGTCTGGGTAACCGAACATCGACAGATCCAACCAGTCGATCTTCAGAGGAGTGGCTGCTTTCAAATAGTCTCCCGAGACCTCTTCGTCGGATGAATCCATGGCTTTCTGAATTATCGCGGGTCCAAAACCACATTCGTTGCTTCGCACTGTTCCGGAAACACAAATTCACACAACAAGCGCGCGCTCACGCGCCACTGGATTGGATTACACTGCCTCAGCCGCTCAGTAAGTCCCCATTTTGTTGGCTAAGTTATTGGGAATTGATAATCCCGGAAATAAAGCAAACCAATAGAGAAAAAGCTCTTGTAACTTTTTAAATGTAATTTTTGATGTAATACGCGATTGTTGGTGTCTAATAACAAAATACATTATGTAAGCTCTTTTTTTTTTTTTCGGGGCGGGGCTGGAAGAGCTGGAAGAGGCGTTTTAGCCGTACAGATCGTAGCTTTTAAAAATAAATATTTAGCTATATAATTGAGCAAACTGGAGGGGTTATGCGCATTAACAAGAGACGAAATTTAATTCGAAAGTTTAAAATAGTTTCAAAGGGGGATCTAAACTACGCTAGGTGGCGCTAGCTACAAACCAGTATAAAGGGTACAGTTAATAATCTGCTTATCTATTCATCCATCCACCCCAGAAAAATAAAGTGTTTACAATGGCGGATACCGTGGATTTACTTGGGGCAGATTCCATCAAAAACATGAAGGTAAGTGACTTTTAACTCGCGTGGTTATCGTGAAATCTGCCGTTTTTACAATTTTTGACAAAGTACGAGGCGGTTGTAAACGCGATTGGTATCGGTCGAAGCGATCGCGGCGCTCAACTGTTGCGTTGGCACATCGTGAAGGGCTAAGCTTTTTTCCTGGCGTTGCAGGTTGCGGACCTGAAAAAGAGCTGAAGGCACGAGGTCTGTCCACCACCGGCAACAAGAGCGAACTTGTGGAACGTTTAGAAGCTGCCGCGGGAGTTCCCAAAGGTAACAATGGTCGTCATTGCGGCACGTGCGTCGAAGACCTCCTGCTTCCCCCCGACTGTTTCGCCCGTGTTAGAAACAAGTACCGTCTTTGGAAGTATGAAATAACAACCGGCGTCGTTCCAATGCTTCGAACGAAGCTTTTATGTGTCTTCCGATTAATGTGGTATGATATATTATGTCTGTTTCGAATGATGTTGATAGCATCAATACGTGACACGTCGGTCAGTATTTTGTTTTCCTAGGAATTGGCGCTACTTCTAAGTTTGATTGTTTTGTTGCAAAGGCATTCAACCGGAGTATTTTGCTCTTGGAGTTCACGGTACCCCATATTTGATTGGTTGTTCTACTTTACGTATTAACTAGCAGTCCTAACATTATCGGGGTGCATCTTTGGGACCTTCGTTTCTCTTTTGCAGTGTGTCGCGTATGTCAGGTCCATGATTGTCCACAAAGAATGACACGTGACTTTATGCAAGGCTTGAGCGGCAGGGAGCTGGCGTTATTGTGCGCAGTAGCATCCTTAGGAAGGAATTTCGAAACGTTGGTTTACCAACTGCTACGGCATAAGTGTGGATTCAACTCGAGCCAGTACTGTCCTTGTTATAGGATAGATACATGTTTGTTTACTTGCATCCTGCACACATGATCACAGCTCCAGTGTCCTGCCAAAAGTAACAACCTGATTATACATGGCTTGCATTGACGTCACATCAGCCAGCCATTGCTCCGTACCGATTCTCCGTGCGTCCAAGTAAATTCTACACAGCCTACATTTGACACCATTGAATTTGTTTTCTGGCCAAGGCTTGCCGAGAAGAACAGCATCCGACGGTGCCAAATGTATGCCGCAGAAAGGCTCCGTGCAGGAACGCTGGTACGGAGCAATGGCGGCTTAGGTACGGTGCCATATGACGTCACGTGCAAGGCATGTATACTTGATGCCAACTTTTATTTTTTATACATTGGTCAAGGTTAGCATAGTTCATAAACACGGGCCTGCACTGCTGCGAGAGCATGTGGCTTCGTCTTGTGTCTCTCTCGCACGCGCTGTCATGAGAAGGACGAGCCAAACTAAGCCATGCACTCGTGCAAGTAGCTTTGACAGCATAGCGCATAAAACATTGACACTGAGAAGAGGAAGGGATAACATCTAAGTAGTTTTCTGTAGAGACATTTATTGAGTATTTAGCTGATATTGTTACCACATGTTGTGTCTGACTGATAATAACAAACAGTGCTGTCGAAGATTCGGTACACTGGCTGTACTCTTTGCCTGCTATACTGTTACTTTTTCTTTGGTAGGGTTGCTTTCTTTTGTGTTAATCTAAGTTTTAACTTTCAATGTGCTATATTTCTTTGTTTAGGACTTCAGCCTTTACATCTAACTCCCGCAGAGCGTACAAAGGGCCAATTACTGCCATTATCTGAAGGATTCTGGCAAATGATGAGGCACCAGTAATGTTTATATACAAAAAAACTGTTTGAGCTTGGGTTCAAAGCATGATGCTGGCTTGCTTAAAATACCTGCATGGATTGCATTTTTGTGTAACAGTGTTGCTGGTGCCTCATTGTTAGCTGTTTCTTTCAGCGCATGGCAGGGAATGTCTCTCCCTGCGTGCTCTATGGCAGCATAGACACGCCATGTTTGTTCTTAAAAGCTCATACCTTAGAAGTGAAAATGCACAATGTTTTGTTTCGAGATAGGAATATCAAAAAGCAGACAACACAAACTATACAGAAATATCGAAAAGCAGGCAACACAAACTATACAGAGAGTTGTTCTTATTGTACAGTTAGCAGGAATAGTAGTCAGTGCAGTGAAAAACCGGTGGAAGTCCCATAGTTTTGCATCACCTTAAAAGTAGCTTAGCTTACTTACAGTTTGTGAGCTGAACCGAAAACTACTCTTCCGTAGTGAGGATCATTAAACAAGGTATTTACAGACACTGGTTAACATTTGTGCTGCTGTGGGTCAAGGTGTGAAAATTCTGTCCACACCCTAACCACAGTCCAGTGCTCTCTCTGCGTTAGTAATTAAGTGATTGCCTGTTGACATTCTTTATTTAAAGGTAATCTTTTTCTTCTTCTTTTTCACAGACCTGTTGACAGACGTCCAGCTGGATGGTGAGACAGTTTTATGCTCAACTGTTTTTGGAATATACTGCATCCTAGCTTACTGTGCATCCTTTTCTCCCATTTCCCTGTTGTCTAAAACCAATCATTCCTATATCTTTGTAAAATGTTTCACTCGACGGGTCTTCGACTTATCATGTCAACGCCGTCTTGCCACCGGCAGATGCGTCTCTCGACCCCACCGCGGAGGTGAACGAAGACGAGGTGCTGTCCGAGGACAGTTTGCTGCTCCAGACGGAAGGCAAGGCCAACAACGGGGAGGCCTTTGGGAGCGACGAGACCTTCTGGCCACCCCTGTGTCCAAGACCGCTCCCCAGCAGATCACAGACAAGCTTCCACTGACCGCGACAGATCTGTCGGTTTCGGCCAAGGGCCAGGAAAAAGCGGACGGCCAGCCGGCCAAGCAGGCCTTGTCTCAGGAGCCCAAGACTCCGGACGCGGGCAAGAAGTCCAAAACAAAAGTGACCATGTCCGGGCAAGCCGGCGCCGAGACGAGCGGGACTGGTGGTGCCATCAAGGCGGCCGGCAAGGCGCTTTCCGTGGAAGAGGTGAATATACAACTGGGCTCTTGTTTCCTCATTTACGCAACGGCCGTTACTCGCGAGGTTTTGCAGCGGATCTGGTGTGTATATGTACGACGTTGCCCACCAGATTTAGAGGGAGACGCATTCCGCTAAGTGTAGCAGGGAATCACTGCGACATTGTGCGTGTAGTTTCCCAATAAATTTTGTAGAGAAATTTTCCTGCTAAGTTTAGCGGGGGAATTGTGACATCAAATGACCTCACCTGAAACTGTGACCTCACATGAAGCTTTTTCCGCTGAATTCAGCGGGAATATTTCTTCACTAGATTTAGTGGGGAAATCGATGATGTCACAGATCATGTGACGTCTCCTGATGTCGCATGACGATGTAGCTCTTACCTTTGCCATATTTTGAATTGTGGTGGAGATTGAGTGTGTTTAGACTGTGTGCAGCAAAGGATACAAAGCCTCAGCCGTCGCCTCAGTTCGTTTGCTGGGACACGGCAAGGAACCGGCAATTTTTTGTCTCCAGCAGCATTCGCCTGGGAAGCTACCCTCTGAGTACAGCAAACCTTTTGTCCTCCGTTTTAAACCGTTTTCTACCACCCTCCTTGCAGCGAGCCAAGAAGTTCAACATGCCGCTTTCGGACAGTGCTCGCCTGAAGGTCCGCATGGAGAGGTAGGGAGTTAGCGCTAGTCTCTGCTGTGAGGCGTAGGATGCTGACCCCGTTCTTGTATGTTTTCCGAAAAGGTTCGGTGCAGTGGCTTCCGATGCCGGTACGGCCAAGAGCGAGGCAAAAGGAACGACGAAGACGTCCCGCACTTCCATCAGTGCAAACCCTCCCGTGAGTGTTTTCTTTGTTTGTTTGCCAGAGCCGAGAGATCAGTGTCTGAATTCACCATTATTTAGAGCGCAGCTCTTAGGTGCCCGTTTCCTGGCTGAGCGGCGTCAGCGTAACCGCTATAAATTTAGCGGGAAAATTATTGTCATGTGACCTCAACACCAATTCGATTCCCCGCTAAACTTAGCGGGGAAAATCACGTCACATGACTTGGTGTCACATCACGTATGAACAAATCCAGTTTCTCCACTAGATTTAGCAGGAAAATTGATGTCATGTGACCTCAACAGCCATTCAATTGCCTTCTAAATTTAGTGAGGGTTTGATTTGTTGTCGAGGTCACGTGGCGTCAGTTTTTCAGCTAAATTTAGTGGCGAAACTGGGAGTGGGGAGGGTATGCAGAAGGAGGATGGGAGGGGCAGAGGAGATGGGAGGATGCAGGTGGGGAGAGGAGCAGGAGGATGGAAGGAAGAGGGGAGGGGAGGAGTATGGAGGGGAGGAGGAGGGCACACCCTCCCGTCCTCCTCCTCAAGAGCTGTGTTCTAATTTCATGTTTCAGGCATTTGTAAGCATCTTCTCATTTTTTCTTTTGCTTAGTTTTTTTAGTTACTTGTTTATTAAGATTGCATCCCATTGATATCGGAACAGGTCGGTTCCGACCTCGACTGGAGTGTCTAGACGCGACCCTACGTGACCCAGCTCGGTTGAGACGCGGTCGGGTCCCACAGAATTTCCCCGACTGAGCTTCTAGGCTAATAATCTACGGGACTCTGAATAGCTGTTTGAGAGAAGATCTCTAATTACCTCTACGTGGATAATTTATGGCACTCTAATTAAGCTATTGGGGAGGAGATCCAGCTGTCGCGGTCCTGGCAGCTAGGTCGAGAGCTGAACCCGTGGGGACATCAGCAATAATACATTACCCTTTGCGTTTCTGATGCATCGCTCGGCTGTGTCAGCGTTCGGCTTGCGGCTTGTGTTCAGTTGCTAAAGTACCAGTTGAGCCTGCCAAATGCTGATGCAGCACTTTCGGTCACTGTGCCCTGCACCTGATTGAGGAAGATGGTGTACAAACTCCAACCTACGGACCTTGCTTTTAGGTAAGCACCGAGCTCTGTGGAGAACAAGTGGGACAAAGTGCCGCCTATAGTTCGGTATCTTTGCCATGCACAATTGGAAAAGAAACAGGCAATAACTTTCTGCTGCACACTGTTCCCGTCGCACAACACTAGCATATTTTCTGAGGGCTGCATCCTCTTGAAGCTTGTTAAGCGAGGGTATGTTGCCTACAACGGATCTTTGACCGGTACGTTTAGTGTCCTATACTGCCTATGCATCGAATGTAGTCTTGCATTGGCAAGAAATTGCGTCACAAGTGCCACCAGCTCACTTAGCACTTAGTCACTCGTCACAATCTTGTCGGTTGGTTGTAGAAGTGCTGCAACACAAGCCCCATGGTCGTGGGGGTAGCTGTTGTAGCAGCTTCCCAATCCTTGAATGCTTTGAATTTTGCCAGCACGCAGAGCTGCCTCCGCTACAGTGTCACCACCAGGATCACGACGAGCAACTAGATATGCCAGTGGTGACATCACAAGGTGGAGATCGAGGGACCAGAAATGGAAACGCAGTAACCACGATCGATCGAAGGAGCATTCCAGGCACCGAAGCCAGGCCGTTGTGCGACGTTGACTAGAAGAGGTTTTCGGTGTTTGGAACGGAAATGATGGAGGCAGAAAGCGAATGTGGTGCCATGAAGCCTCATTCTTTCTCAAGTAAAACTAGCCCTCCGTCGGCTACCTCCACACCACCTAGTGTCATGCGCGGGCTTGGGCATGTTATGTTACGTCTCATTGTTTCACCCTTGGCCATGGACGGCGACATGGAATTTTCAAGCGACGATGCTTTTCAATTTCAAAAGCGGTTTAAGTGAATTGAAACCGCCACCGCCGGAACAGTTGTCGCATGCTTTTGTGGACATTGCGCCATCACATGAAACAGTTCATTGGTACAGTGAACTTAAAGGGGTATTCTGGCAATTTATTGAGCTTCCCCAACTAAATATATTTTCGGGATCACCTGGTTTTACCCTTTTCATTATGGTATTTTGTATCGTGGTATTCAGAATAGTTATTGTGAAATCGGCAAGTGAGAATGATGACAAAACCAGCAGTTGAAAATACCCGTGCTTTTCAGTGCCGTGACGTCGGGGGAGGCAGGCTTGCAGTTTGAGCGGGCAGTCTAGAAATGGATTATACCGAACACTTGTTTCGTGCTGCTGGACTGGTGCTGGAGCGAGCTTCCAAAGCATTTATTTAACGGCATAAAGCTGCTTGGAATCAGTTGGGAACAAAGTTCACAGACAAAAAGTGAACCACTGCCTTCCACTGATGTCACTTTTTCTTTGTTGCCAGTAGAGGCCTTCACTTTAAAAAACATGGTGAGACCAAAATTATAAATTCAATAACTAAAGGCGTGAACTCCATGGAGCGAATTACGCCACGAATAACTAGCGAATGTTGCCCGACGGCACGCTCGCTTTGCGCGCGTTGTAGCAGCCACTGTGCTGATGCCACGCGCAGAGCAAATGCCGCCGGGCAAAATTCGTCCATATTTCGCTGCATATTCGGTCCATGGAGTTCAGCCTCTAGGAAAAGAAATTTATTTTGGCCCAATTTTTGGGTTATTATTTCATTGATGTTTGATGGTATGTATAGCAAATTTCCATCTTATCGGGGATTATGAATAAAACACCAGAGTACCTCTCTAAGCATGGCCACAGCTCTCTGAAAGATGATGAGTACACCGGCAGTTCATCAGAGAGGGTCCTCGGTTGACTTGTAGTGGTTTCAAGGGGGCCCTGAAGATAAGTTTGCCCGGTGTTTCAACAATTCTTCATGACTGTCTTTGCCCGAGAAAAGCTTTATCTTGCTGCTGGGTGCCACACAGTTCGATGGAAGCTCAAAAGCTGGCACCAGTAGGCACCGGTTCTGAAGTGTAGATTCTAAGAGTGAGCCGATATTGTGAGGGCCGACGACGCCTGTATCTACCAGTACGATCCCGAAAGGAAGTGCCCGCCATCTGTTTAGATCTTCCCTTGGGAGATTCCACCGCTAAAGGTCAAGGGGCCTGGAAGTGTCGAAAAGAAAATGGTGGCAACCTTCTTCCGAACATGTGTGCATGATGGCCATGGTTGCTCTGGAAAATCAATGCACAGTGACTACGCAACAGTACGCCACAGTTTGCCTGCCAGCTGTCTTTTCGAAAATCCAGGAGAGATGACCAAGAACTGGCTTGAGGGAAATCCTGCTACACCATGATGATCTGTAGGCCCGCTCTGTTAACATGACACTCAACTTCCTCGAAGGCACTTCAGTGAAGTTGGTCACTCTTCCGCCTTACAGTCCAGACCTCGCACCATGTGACTTCTTCCCTATTCCCGATGGTGAAAGATACACGAATAGTGCACGCACACGATGCACAGCAATGCCAGTTTGTCCGGGATTAATTTCGACTGACAGATCGTGTGGAATGTCGGGGAGAGACTACTTCGAAAAGGCGTCATTTTCACCCAGACTCTCCCACACACGTTTGGAGTCCGAGAGCAGTTTCCACGATAGCTTGGATTTTTCACTTCTTTTTGTGCTTCCTCAAACCTAAAGGTTAAACTAGCTGACATTCTAAGAGTCGTACAAGGTGCGAATCCAGGTGACACATCCCCATTTATTCCCGGCTGTGGCCCGTGCAGAACGCTTGGTATAAATTCGAGTTTGCTGCTCGAGTTCAGATTTCTGGGTAGGCCCAAGACGCAACTGTTACTCTAGCCCGGCTTCCACGGCAGGGCAGTGCTCAAAGCACCCTATGGGGGTTTTTGTTTATGCTGTGTCATAACTGCCGACGACAGTGAAAGACTAAGGGGCTTTTATACTCCAATGTCGACGAATGCTACGCGCGCCGGCACGAGAAGCGCCTGATTGACCGTGTTTACAGTCCAGCGTAGACCAGCGCCGACAAATTGTGCCCCACTTTGCGCATGCACGCCTACGTGGCAACCGCATCGTCTCTACCATGGAGGTAGGAAGCTTGTGGAGGTGACATGATGCAACCAGAGGTGTAGCCAGAAGTGTGGAGGGACAGGCCCCCAACGATGACCAAAACCAGGAGACGCTATTGTACGAAAAGAAGAGCCGACTTGACGCTAGCAGCTTTTTGGTCACCCTCGGATTCGGCTCTCCTTTCGTCCAATAGCGTCTCTTGGTTTTGGTCATCGTTAGGGATGTGTCCCTCCACGTTTCTGGCTTTACCTTTGGTGGCCTCATGTCGCCTGCAGAAGCTTCCTACCTCCATGGTCTCTGCGGTCCCTAGACCATATTTTCACTTTGTGACCGGTACCAATCATGCAGTCAGTCAGTGCGGTTCGTCCTCGTCGTGTAGTCAAGCTTCAAAACTGCAATTCGGGCAGTGGTTAGCAATTCGAAAACATGTAGATGATGGGAGATAAGGAGTGCAAACCAGCATTTATTTTCTCCGAAATGTTACGCACATGTCGATGGAAAAACAAAATATTGCGTCCGTCGAAGTATGCCGCTTGGCAGGTTCACCGAAGTCGTGCCAGGTGACTCCGGTGGTTCCGCTGGGATGCGTCGATGAAATCTATGCAATCAACATTCCACAGCGATCTCATTCTGACAGATTGCCAGTGTGTTATCGTAGTAGACGTTCACGCTGACTCGAGAAACTGACACCGAAGAGAGTGGATGCCTAAATTACGCAATGTATGCGTTCTATACAAACAATACAGGATTCAGTCCCACTTTCATCGTGTACCGCTACTATCGTTTACAAGCTGAGACACGCCGGTTGAAAGTTCCTGGCCGGCTAAATAGTTCAGACGTTTCACTGGATCCGCCGTTCCTGTACGTTCAACGGCGCTTGTTGTTTCGATCGGGATTGGCTGCTGGTGTGTACAGCTAGCACATGATCAAATGTAGCGCGTCAACGAGCTTCCAGCTTTTGCCGGCACCCCAACAACACCGGCTTGTTAGGCCTATAGGCCTAACAAGCCTCGGGAGTATCGAGTCCTCGGAGCAGTCTGTGCACACGTTCGCCCAGTCGAGCGCACAAACATTGACTATGTGCACCAATGCGGGAGCACGAGAACAGCACACGGCACGTGGCAAGAACGGCAGGTTTAGATTGGAGAAATTAGCGTCTCGCGCACTCCAACTGGCCCCAACATTCAAATTCCCAAATTAGGCGCTTGCACGAGGGCTTTTGGGATGGCCACCGTTGACGATGTGAATAGAGCATACCCTATATTGTCGTGACCTACGCCAACACACACTGGGCTACATTGCGTTGTGCATGACGACGTTATGACTAAGTGTAAAGTGAGTGTCGACGTTATGACTGAGTGTAAAGAGCCCTTACCTGCGATCGTGGTGTGGTGTACCAGAAGATTACTTTGCAGAGTAATCCTTTGTCGCTGGTTTTTAGTGCCGCAAATTGTGTGGCACCTCCATTTTCTACTTGTCTGCACCCTTTGGCTTATTTGTTTTGGTCCTAAGGCAGGGCAGACTTTCGTTCGCACTTGCTTCGGAAAATATGATTTTATTGTTTCGCTAAGTACTAAAAAAGTGGCAAATCAAGTTGATTGCTTTGTCATTTTGTTTCGCTTAGCCTGTCAACCTGGTACAGCTGAAGAAAAGAGCAGAGCGGTTTGGACAGAGCGTTTCGACCGTGGCCAAGGATGTGAGTATTGTATTTCTCACCTTTAGTCCATCAGTTGTATCATTTATGATAAACTGGAACTTAGAGAAAAAAATGTCTCTAGTGTCTTTCCGAGTCGTAATCTGTGTGGCGAGTATTTAAAAGATGCCCTCACAGGCTTCAGGCATTCACTAGAAAAGGCAAAGTATACATGCCAATATTACTCCGACATCATCTAATCGCACTAGTAATGGTGTCATTAGTGCCATAGGGTCATTACTGCCACAAAAGATAGGGGAATGGAGTACCGATGCTCTAAATGTAGCCAATTTAGCGCTTCTAGCTTCCACATGGTGCATTCCACACCACCAAGATTGGAGTTCTTCCTAGAAGATAAGTGGGGCTCGTTCTAAGTGTGTGCTGTGGATTCTGCACTCAAATATGGTGCTCAGTAGAAGCCACCCGTTGCTTCCATTTCATTCTGCTAACGTCACAGCCTTATGAGTATACTTTTTTGACATGGCAGTGTGTCTAGCATCATGGCTGTTGTCGACACTGACGGACGTGGACCTCTTGCGGCAATTTTCTGCTTTCTATGTACCCGTTATGTTGCAAACTTGTGCTGATACCTGCTTTTCTTTGCGGTACGGTTTGTGTGAGGTGAGGATCCAAAAGTCGTATTGCCGTAACAGTGCTCAATGTGCAGCCGAGACGTTTCGCCAAACACCTTAAATCTCTTTGTTTGTTTTCTGCTAGCTCTTTCCTCGAGGTTACGTCGTAACATTGTGGCGGTGTGCTGCATTTCCCCATCAGTGTGAGCGAAGGAGATGCTGCAAAATCAAGTGCAATGCTTTGAGTGGGATCGCTTGGAAGTGAAAGCATAGTTCAAAACAACATGCTCGTGCTTGGCGTGTTGGCTTTGATCGCATGTATGGTGGTACAGGATAGTATCAGCATTTGTCCACGGTAGTTTCTGTTGCGCGAAATTGCTGCAGTCCTCGCCATTGAAGCGTTCACTCTGCATAAGATATCTGTGCTTACTGTCTCCAACAACCGACTTTTGAGTTAACCCCTTAAGTGCCTTAAACGAGCTGAGCTCGTCGGCCACTTTCTGGCTAAAAATGCCGTGGATGAGCTCTCAGCTCGTCCAGGGTTTTTTTTTTTTTAGTAAGCCCTGAGATTCCACGGACGAGCTCGGCTGCGTCCGAGGACCAGTTTTGTTGGTGCTGATCATAGATGGCAGCACTCGTTTTGTTGGCAAATATTGTTTTTTGCCTCTGCCGATTTTTGCGTAATAAGCTTTTCAACTTTAATGTGTAATACTAGAGGAATAACAATTCAAAATAAAAAAAAAAGATATATGGAATATTTTGGTTACTTGTGGAAAAATAATTTGCCACTTAAAGGACACATGCAAAGAAAAAAAACATTTTTTTTAAATAGCCTAGATGGAAAAAGTATGTTATAAAACGAATTTACAAAGAAGAAAGAAAATTTTTAGAGCTATATTTACGGCGC
Source organism: Ixodes ricinus (assembly GCA_037355805.1). Taxonomy (NCBI): domain Eukaryota; kingdom Metazoa; phylum Arthropoda; class Arachnida; order Ixodida; family Ixodidae; genus Ixodes; species Ixodes ricinus. The sequence continues at coordinate 57,736 of JAZHYW010028139.1, read as the reverse complement.
AAAACGAATTTGTAGTTGGCGCCCGCGGGAGCCGCCGCTGGTCACGTGGTAGACCTGTGCGTCGCCGCCGCCGCACGCTGAGCGTTTTGCGCCGCCGCTTCAACGCGTTTCTCCACGCCGCCGTCGCCGCCGCCGCACAAGTTCGTCTGCTTCGGGGCGCCGCCGCCGTCATCTGACCGGCGCACAGGTCTATCACGTCTGCTTGCGCTTTTTCAAAAGCTTCATTTGGGCTCTAAAAGTTACTTATTAATCTTTGTTTTTTGTTGCACTTCAAACGAAGATGAATAAGTAAGTTTTCGAGACCATAGGAAGCTTCCGAAAGAGCGCAAGTACCACGTGACAAATAGGGGCCAGTCACGTGATAAATATGGGCCACTTTTCCGCGGCGCCCGTGGCGCCAACTACAAATTCGTATAGCGCCGTAAATATAGCTCTAAAAAATTTATTTTTCGTTGTAAATTCGTTTTATGACTTCCTTTTCCCAACTCGAGCTGTTTTAAAAAAAAGATTTTTTTTCTTTGCATGTGTCCTTTAAGGGGTTAATAAATGAGGGCTGCCTAGAGAGATGACGTCTTTGAAGCAGCATTTATTTATGTGTAAAACGTGGCATCCTAGAATAATCATCTCGTTTGCAGTCACCCACTTGGTAAGCAGTGATTAAAGGGGACATTATGGTCAAGTGAGCTCGTTCCACTCCATGTGAATGTGTCAATAAATGAAGTCACAGTCGTGGCCACCTGCAGCTTTGGGAAATTGTGTCGGGCCATTAGCATGTCTCATTGACATAGCAAATCATCTGATCATTTTTCTATTGTGCATGTCGTGCAGTTTCCTTTGCTGCCACATGACTAGAGCCCTGAGCGGATAACAGTTTAAGTATCCGCATCCGATCCGCATCCGCAGACTTTGTATCCGCATCCGAACCGCATCCGCAAACTTTTTACATTATTGTATCCGTATCCGATCCGCATCCGCATACTTTGTATCCGTATCCGAACCGCATCCGCAAAATGTGGAACCATGTCGATGTTCTTGCTAACCACCAGAGGTTACGATTACATTTAGACTAGCAAAATCAGCGGAAATCACGCCGACCGCGTTCTTCCCCGCCGCACGCGGAATCGGAAACTTTCACCTGTGGCCCCTTAACTCTCCCCTGAAGTCTAAACGCCTAAGAAAAAAGATCATAAATAAAAAAAAAAGTTCGGAAGGAGAGGAGGAGAAGCAGTGGTAGGAAGACAAAATCCTTTCTGTGATGTTACCGAGCGTATGCGGCCGCCTCGAGTCTCACGGTGTTTCGTGTCAGCCAGCGGGCAGATGCGCCGCTAAGTCAGAGTCCAAGGCCTGATCGGATCGACTAACGTGTTGTTCGAGAAAGATCGCGGCTTGCAGGCGCCCAAATATATATATAAAAAAAAACATTTTTTTTTTTTTTTTGCTTGGGGCGGTTACGGAGGTTGCGCGCGGCAGCCGCTGGCATTGCTGGCGCCCTGGCGTCGTAACCGGACGAATATGAACTACCAGACTTTCTTGGCTAGAACTCTAAGCATACAAAAAAGAAACAGGCAATTTAAGGGCTGCTTATGTGCATGCGCCGCTGATTCCGAAACTTTGCAAACCGTGGCGCCACAGGGTCGCGCTCGCTGTCGAAGCACTTCTTTTGTTTTTGGTATCATGACCACACCACTCTCTGCGGAGAGGGGGAGGTTTCTTCTACTTTCTTGTGACTTGTTCGTTTGAGGTTTTCTTTGCCCGAGAAAGTTTTCCGCTCTTTCCCTGCCAAAGAACTAGCTTTCTCGGGACGATTGATGCCCTGCATTCTTTACTTTTACTTTTTCTATAGATAGCATTTTTGACGAGATGAAATGCACTAACTGAAGCGATCTTCAGTAAGAATCAGATCTTTCTTAGGATCCCTATCGTTTCTTCGAAACGCGTTTTGTGGAAATACGTTTCGTGGACAACTTTTCACGGACATACATTTCATGGACACACGGTTCGACGACGCTGTACGTTTTGTGGGCACATGCCCCTGCGACGTTTTGTCGACAACGTATTTCTTCACTAAGCCGCTAAAAGCTAGCGCGCGATTCACTAAGGCGTGCTTAACCAAACCATGTCCCCCTCCCCCTGTAATCCAGGCGAGACGCAAAAAGTTTGTTACGAAAATAGCAGGGTTGTGTGCGACGAAACGTCTCAGGTTTTTCGATGAAACGAACACGGGAAGCCTCTCGATCAAACGTCGCATGTCGACGAAACGATCTGTAGATGAAACGTCAGTCGACGGACTGAATGCCACCGGGCAAAAATTTAGATCCGGATCCGCGGATATCCGCATCCGCAGCCCCTGACATCCGCATCCGATCCGCAATCCGCCAAAATCCGTCTAATTTTTATCCGCATCCGCCAGTTTACTGCGGATATCCGCGGATATGCAGAGGCTCTACACATGACAATAGGGACTTTTAGCACACCATTACTGCTTTCTGCATAGCGTACTACTGGAGCCTTTAAAGCATGCTTCAAAGTCTCTAGCAGTGCTGTATGCAGAACACGGTAACGGTTTACTAAAAGTCCCTATTGTCGTCAGTCTTGATTAGTGGTGAGTTTCGCTGCGGTGTCACAAAGCAGACGACTCACATCGGCAGATCTATTTCCTCGGCAGGAGGACTTGAAACGGATGCTCAACCCTTGTGGACGAATCTTCTCCTGAATTCTCGACTTGCTACTTACAATAGCCACTCCACCTGCTAAGATGACTTGACCAGTATTTGGTCTTGAAACGACATTGTGAGACTGACTTTAGGTTCGGGTTCTTCATCAAACATTATTTTATTGCCCCGCAAAAACTACTGGGTATAAAAGATTACAAAACCAGATGCAACGTGCATTTTTCAGCAAGCAATTGTAGTAAGGTTTGTTTACAGTTGCCCTTGAACATTATTCATATATTCATTTATGATAAACATTGGGAGGGGGGGGGGCGCGCTGACACATAGTCTTCCTAGTACACAGTGTATATGTCTTCCTTAAAGATTAAAGATTTCATTTTGGCCCCCACTGCCGATTATGGCCTTGTTTACCACTGTCAGTTAATGTCTAAATATGTCTAAAATTGAGTATCAACATGCTCAATAAATACATCTTTTACAGTTGGAGGAAAAGGAGCGTCTCCTGAAAAGGAAGCAGAGGTTTGGGAACACCCCAGACACAGAGGTAGGTTTTGCTAAGAAAAAATCTTTAGTAATGGCGCATCTCCAATCATGCATTACATCGACAACTTCCACAATTTCCTGCAGGGTACCAAGAAATCCAAGACCATCGTCATCTAGACTTTTCCAAGAAGGCCACCAGAAACACTGGAAGCATCTCGCCACAGGAAGTGGAAAAATGTTGACAACTTTTGTTATTATCTAATCATTCATTGCCATCAGCGTGTGTTTTCTTTTTTAGCAGGAGTAAATAAATTATTCATCTCACTAATGGCAGCTGCATTCACAAAATCTGTCGCAGTGTGACGACCAGTAAGGAGGTCACGCACTGCAGAATTCCATTATCCTCCAGCGTAAGCAAACTTACAGCCGTGGATGTTCTTAGACTGATGGATTAATTTTCGAAACTTGCTTAATTTGTTCTTTGATCGAATCCGCCAGCTTCATGGTACTGCTCATTATCATCGATATAGGTTTCCTACTTAACAACATACATTATATTTTATATGTGTATGTATGATGCTCAATGGAACCAAATACACCGGCCGAGCTCGGGGCCTTGCTAGGGTAACTGCGTATGCTCTGCTTACAGAGCACATCCAGTTACATTAGGGTATACAACTAGCATGTGCAGTTAGCCTAGAGTAACCAATGGCTCTGCCATTTGGTTACTCTACGCACCGCTTGAATCGCTATAGAGACATTATTATTATAATTGCGAGGCCACGTGCTCCTCTTGTCCATTAAGTTTCCTTGAGCACTGTATGTCGTGTATAGTCAGTGGTACACACGTTTGCGAGTATGGTCTTGGGGCGTCGCCATCTTGTTCAGTCGGGGCCCTTGGGCATGTCATAATCCAATTGCGGCGTCACAATCAGATTATGGACGAGCCCAAGCGCGCCCCAAGTGAGCAAGATGGCCGATGCCCTGAGTCCGTACTTGCAAACATGTATACTCGCAAATGTAAAGACAAAAAACCTAAGTGATCTGGGAAAGAACAAAACTGGAACAACTGCTCCATTATCAAATGTAAGTAAGCACGACAATGTTCCTGTAATGCAGGAAAGGCTCTCTCCGGTTGAAGACCAGCATCCACGGCTGCAGTCTGCTCGTATCAAAGTGCTTCAGTAGTTCGCTTGCAATGTGACTGCGCACATAGAGTGCGAGCCACACTCCGTGTTCTCTGAACGCATGCGAGTCGGCAAGGATGCTGAACAGGAGTTGTTTCGCTGTTTCGCCATCGTTCGCAATGAGCCAGCGCAGCACCGGAACACCCGTGGTGTCCTCCTGCAGCCCCGCATAACCACAGATGCGATTGCTCGCGTTGACCGCCACCCTAAGGTGCAGCGATTCCTCGTTGAGCGTCAACCTCCAGAAGCGTCTGCGCCCGAAGCCAAAGATGCCCTTGTCGTAGCTCACGAGGAAGTGGAACATGGACTTCTTGAACTTGACAACCTGGGCAGTCGGAAAGCACTGACACACTCACTTTTGGTTGCAGAGTAATTCTCGTTTCCCAGCACTGCATACTAAGAAACCAGATTTGCAACAGTTGTTGTCCTCTGCCTAGTCAACTAGCTGCCCGACGCCAATCGGTAGGACTTTGAGCCACTGAGTAAGTTTTCTTCAGGGTAGCAACACTTTACGTCATCTTTGCACTTTAAACTATTGTTGCCAGTTATCTCGTAGATTAAAAACTAATTGGCTTTGGTGAAAATTTGTGTAGAAATGAAAGAAATGAACAGTTTCAGAGAATGTACAGTTACCCTTGTGAGGTATCGAAGTTACGTTCTAAACTTCAGCTAAACTCGTGCATTTAATTATGCAAGTTCTTTGACTTGGTTGAGAATGAGTCATCTTTTGTGAACAGTAGAAAACGTCAAAAAGGTAGCAGCAGTAAAACGAAAAAAAAAAAGAAGAAAAGGACTTGCAATTCTCTAATCATCCTGTTCTGAAATCAGGTCCCAGCCTGGTTATTGGTTCCCTCCCTACTGCCACTACCATTTTGGGTGGAAGTAATGCACATTTCATTGTCTTCGTTGCTTTTATTTAGAAACGCACATTCATTAAAGGGATGCAACATTGGAATTTCGGCGCTTATTTCTTGGTCTATTCGTGTTCAAGGGAGCAGTATCACATCGGACACACCAATCTCTTGTTGAAAAAGTCACGAAAAGGTATTTTAAAACAAAAACTATTCGCAAAGAGCACCTGGTGGATGTTGCTAAAGCCTCGTTTGTAATGCCAGTCTAGGAACCTTGACAGGTAGTGACGATGCCCGTCTGGCCTGAAACTATTCGCGACTCCAGCAAAACGGAAGGCACCAAGCGGAAAAACCGGGAACCAGCCGGAACGCCTCTCAGCGTCTCGGCGGCTTTCGCGGACACGTGTTGTCGGCGCGGTGGCGAACAATGTAATTTGACAAAGGTCCAAATATTTCGTAAGTTTGCCTGAGTGTTCATTAATGTGGTGAAGCCTTAGGAGATTGTTGCCTTCCATCGCGTGTTTGAAAGTCCGTTTACTCCGCAACACACGGTCTCGTGCTTTCGATTTCTTAGATGGGGAGGAATCGCAGAAAAACGTTTTGATTTCTTGTTTGTCTCGAATCAAATTCAAAGTGAGGACTACTTGGTAACTGGTAGGTAGTTTCTTTATAGGGATGTAGAACAGTGGACTGAGGACGACAGGCGAGGTGTTTCACTGGAGGGAACACCAATGTGGCAGTCAAGTGAATGGGAAGGTTTGATAGCTGCTTTTCTTCAGTTTGGTTGTGTTCGATTAGCTTCAAGATTGAGCCCCACGCCGGTCTGTGCGTTGGCTATTCATCTTAGGTGCCGAAAAAGCCTCTGGACCACACCAAAGTTCGCAATTACTTGATTCCGGAAAACCTGCTCGCTTCATACGATCAATGAGGGAAATTGTCTGCTTTCAAAAGGTGGGGGACGCGTTTCGCAAAGTTAGGAGCTATCACGACATTATGATCTATCGCGCCTCCAATATTTATACTATACCCCCGTCGAAGCCAGCAGCAATATACGTCTACATTGTTCAGCTTGTCTGGCCGCAAGAAAATACCCAGTTTCTCCATTCAGGATTTGAAGTCAAGTTCAATGCTGAGGGGGTCTGCGTGAATCTCCGATGAAGACTCTCTCCAGAGTCCGTGCTGCCGGCTAGAACCATTTGGCTGAGTTTAAGTAGCGTCTCTCTGTCTGTCAAATATACTTTTATTCACCAGTTCACCTAATAGCTAGACAACTAAGCTCATATTTCAACCCGAAGATTATACTAATATTGTTTTAGTGGGCCATAGTACGTAATATAATACATAACCCGCATATTCGTTAAAATGACCTCGATTGCTACGAAAACCTGAATTGAAATACGAGTATCAGCTGCTTAGTAGGGTGCCAGCGGGTTAACATGCTCCTTGGCTCAAGAAGCGCTTGCAGTGATGGAAGTGCTGCGCCAAATTGCGCCATGAACGAAAGTTTGCTACATCTCGTGCCAATTCGTCATTTTCGCTCAAAATTGCGCCATAACTGGGCCAGGATGGGCTTAAAGCACGATATAAAAATAATTTAATATTGGTCGGTCCGAATATTTAGAAAAGTAGAAGGAAAAAAATGGTATGAATATATTTCACGGCGTCTCTACTCGCCATATAATTTATTTCATCTTAGGTCTGAGCACAATTGAAAGCTCAAACGCATACAACCTCGAACACGCAAAGCGTGAGTCACGGGACCAGCAGCAATAAAAATAGGTCTTAGACAGGTTTGCCCATTGTCTCCCCTACTCTTTATGATATACCTCAGTGAAATGGGAAAAAGGTTAGAACAGTGCAACCTAGGTTTTGACCTGACTTAAATGGAAGAAGGACATAAAGTAAATCAAGTATTGCCAGGGTTAATGTATGCAGACGACATTGTACTCGTATCAGAAAGTCGTGAGACAATACAGGAACTGATTAGTATTTGCAGCAGGGAAGGGGACAGTTTAGGACTAAAATTCAGTAGGGACAAGTCGGGTACAACAGTTTTCAACGACGAGAAGGGGAAACCCCTGGGGATACAGGACACATTGATAGAACACATGTCTGGGAGTATGGTTAAGTGAAGGAAGACGGTATCTAAAAGACCATGAAGATATTGTAATAAAGAAGGGGAAACGAGATTCAGCTATCATGAAACACAGGACACTATGGAACTATAATAGATCTGAAGTCGTTAGGGGTGTATGGAAGGGAGTCATGGTGCCAGGACTGTCGTTTGGGAATGCGGTATTGTGTATGAGGTCAGAAATCCAAGCAGGTTTAGAGATACAGAAAAGGAGTGTGGGTAGGTTGGCATTGGGGACACATGGGAATACACCAAATGAGGGAGTACAGGGGGATGTGGGTTGGGCATCTTTCGAGAGTAGAGAAGCGATCAGTAAAGTAAAATTTGAACAAAGACTAGCTGAAATTGAGAATACATGGTGGGCAGCGAAAGTGTACAAGTATCTATATATGAAAAGTCTTAACACCAAGTGGACAAACCGAACCCACAAGCTGATATTTAAATACATTCAACGAGATGGAGCCGATCAGAGCATATCAGTAGAAAATGGAGTAAAGGAAACTGAGAGGAAATTGTGGGAAGAGAGAATACAGGGGAAATCAGCCTTAGCAACATTCAGGGCACAAAAACAAGAAATAAAGAAGGAACAGCTGTATGATAATTCAGTGGGGAGCTCTTTGCTGTTTGAAGCGAGAATGGGGGTGCTAAGAACGAACACGTATAGGGCTAAGTTCCAGGAAATTGACACTCCATGCAACATATGCAACCACGAAAGGGAAACTATGGAGCACGTAATTTTAAGGTGCACGGGGCTTCGTCCCACCCTCTTGGGGGGGATGACTGCGTACTTAGAGGGGGCACTGAGATTTACAGACATGGATGGACGAATGGATAGGGAAAGAATTGCGGTAACTAAGAGGAGATTGGAAGATTGGTGGGAGGGGTAAAAAAGTACAGATAAAAATAAGCAATGGAATCACTTTAAAAGGGGAGGGTTGTGTTATATCAAAATTTATACAAATTAAAAAAAAAGAAGGGATGATGAAATGTTAGGCTAGGTGGAACAAGCTGCCGCCCGTTACAAAGGGTATGGCCATTATCATCCATCCATCCATCCACTTTGGTGGAGAAGGAAGAGAAGCGGAGCTGGTAGCTTCTGTTCTCGGCGGTGGCTTTCCAGGCGAGCGATCTGCTCTTCTTTCGCAAGGGAATCCGAAGCGCTCGACGAAGTGGAACTTGAGGTGATAGCGGCCTCGCGGCGGTTGCGAAACCATTCGCGCTGCTGCGCACGTCGCCGTCCCCCATAGATGATGACACCGGACTCTGGACAGATGCCGCCATCTGTGAGTGACGGCGGCAACCAGCCGGTTGTCTGGTTGCCGCCGTCACTCATAGATGGCGGTAGCTGTCCAGAGTTCGGTGTCATCATTTCTTTGCTGGTGGACACGGACCAATTAAAATCGAAAGTGAACTCCTTACTTAGGGGCATTTTGTGAAGCGTAGCATATGGCTCGAGTCTCCAACCATTTGATTACCTCTTTAACGATCTGTTTCTACCAACATTTCGAGCACTATTTTGGCAAACTGTCATACTCAAACCCCGCAGGGGGCAGCTGTGAAAGCAGGTGTTTGGTGAGTGGCGTCACCACGGACGCCGAGCCATATGGGTTCGCCCGCCCACGTATGGCTGTGCGTGGCTTTCCCGTGTCCTGGGAAAAGGGCATCCTGGTGGTGGAGCCGAGCCCGGGGTAGGTTTAGACCCTTCGGAGCCCCCCGGCTGAGCCAATACACCACTTCGGCCCACGCTTCTCGTAGACGGGAGTCCTGGTAAGGCCCGGTCAGGATGATTCAGTAGTCGCCTTTTCTTCTACTATTCCCTCCGATCTTTCACTTTTCCCTTTCCTGTTTCTTTTACTTCTCTCTCATTTCTCTTACTCTCTTTTTCACCCCCCCCTCTGGTGGCAAGGGCTAACCTTGGGTGGCGATGGACCTCTGTCTTGACCTACACTTGGGTATAGCTTCCCGGCAGCACTGTTAGAGTAACGTCTCCACCAAAGCCCCTTTTGTTATAGCGCGTTACCTAACCCCTTGTTGGGCTCGGTGGGCGGTGCACCGCGGATTCTGAGCATTCTCTGCCCTTCTGTGGCGCCCCACCCCTCCAAACCCCGTTCAGGGCACGCCCTTAAAAGGCGCTACCTTGAACAAAAAAAAAAAAAAAACAATGACAAAGATCCCGAGGTTGAATCCTTCACGACGTTTTTTGTTGTTCATTCTCTTGACGAACAGAAGTCAGTTGCGAAGATGTCACCTTTCGTTGTAGCCAAAGTTATAGAGCACCTTGTACGCTTTTCCTACAAGTAAAAAAAAAAAACTACTCTGGAGATTTCCTTGTGGAGGAAATCTCCAGAGTAGTTTTCCTCAACCTGACCACTCCTCAACCTGACCACCATTGTTGACGTAAAGGTGTCGGTGAGACCTCATACCATTCGTGGGGTCCTCCCTGAGGACGACTTTTTGCACACAAATAAAGAATTCCTAGAGGGACTCAAAAGTTCCGGCGTTGTCGCTGTTAAAAACGCATCATGTTTCGGAAAAATGGTGAACAAACTCCTTCTAAGCGTGTTATTCTGACCTGTGAAAAACACACTCCCAGAGACCGCCAGGGCAGGATACCTGAACTGCCGCATTCGCCCTTATGTCTCCAACCCTCAGTGGTGCTTCCGTTGCCAACGTTTTGGCCACGGAGCACGCAGCTGCCGGGGGAAGGAGACGTGTGCAAAGTCTGGCAATCAGGGCCATGTTTCTGACATTTGTGAGGAGGCTGTGGCCCACTCTGTTAATTGCAGTGGACCACACCCCGCTTATTATCGTACCTGTACCTCGTGGAAACAAAAAAAATAACCCTTTCTATTAAAGTGAAGGAGAACATATTGTATTCAGAAGCTAAGAAGCGATTCTCCTCCGTGTCAAAGGGGAGTTTTGCCGACGTGGTGCGCAGGGGCTTTGCACCACGCTGGGAGTCGAGGGCCACCCAGGTCTCTCCCGAGATCTTGGCGGCCGACTTCAGGGCCCCAGCTCCCCGACAGGGGCAGCAGCAGCTTCCCCAATCCCTGGTTGGTAGCACGCGTGCTGCTCCTCTACCCAAGGACAGGCCGGCAGCAGCCACGCCTTTTCCCTCTCCTATAGACCGTTCCATTAGGGTCATAGCAGAGAGAGTAGAGAAAAAAAAATGCCCTCCCACCTCACCCCGCATGTCGTCTGCTCCGCCGAGTGGGCTGTACCTAGCATCCGGCTGGCGTGCAAACTCTATTTAAAATCGCGTCATTTTGGAAATTTCAAGCGCAGATGCGCAGATTTTGGTACGCCAGTTACCTGCGTGCAAATATAAAAAAATGGGAAAACTGTGTCAGATTGGCCGGTCTCTCCGGCGAAAAGTAAATCCGGTTGCTGTACCTTTATTACTATACAAAGTTCGTACTGGTGTAGGCCTTTAGCGACCATGAGTGCAAGTCTGAAATAATAAATAAAAACGTGCTCTCCTGCCGCAATACACGCAGTAGTTGAGGGTAGTACTGCCGGCTGACTCAACTAAAATACATTGCCAAACAAGCTATTTAAGTAACGGAAAAAATATGCTAGTTGATCATTTACAGAAATAGAACAACAGAGAGCTATAGGCTGATTTTGGAGTAGCCATAACTATTCTAAGAACGCGAACCACTTCACAACGGCAGCCACGAGCGAGAGTTCGACGTTCCCTACAACCAGCCGGTATAGCCCAAAGATGGAGAATGGCAACCTCCCGGTTTGTCGTCTGCTAGCGGAGTCGGGCGCGTGCCCTCTCTCTTGTTTTACCCCGCCGAACCCGCTGAACTTCTCGGATGTATGGAGAGGGCGCTGCTGTCGAACAAAATGGTGCCGCCCAGAGAGCGCTAAATGGAATGGTCTATACTCCGTCTCACTAAAACCGTGCAGTAGAACCAATGCTATAGGGGAAAAAGTGTATCCCGACCTGTTCAAGAGGAGGGAAAGGAGGAACGGTGGAATCCCAGCCCTTCTCCCCCGTTCCTCCTTTCCCTCCTCTTGAACAGGTTGGCATACGCTCTCTCCCCTGCAGCTTTGGCTCTACTGCACGGTTTTAGTGAGATAAAGTATATGTCCCCTCCTAGAAAGAAGGAGCGAGTTTCTCGCTCCTACTCGCTGGAGAGGGCCCCCTACGAAAGAAGCAGCATTGAACCCATGCAGCTCTTGTGAAAGGAGGGGACAAGACGAGCTTGGGTGACCCCTTGCCCAGTTCGTCCACCACTCCTCCAGCCGGCCGTGGCCGAAATTCGCCCCTCCGTGGGCCAGGCCGGACTAGCTCCGTATCTACTGCAATGGACAATTCTCAGGAGGGGAGATGCCAACAGATGTTGACAATCTGTCCACTCCTGGGTCTGACCAGGATGGTATGGAAAGGAGACGCCCTCGGCGTAAATCCAAAAAGAAGCAGCCTGTAGTACCGCCCAAATGATGACCCCGTCAGCTGCCGTATTGTGGCCATATCCTCTACCTAATTTTTGTTGGCTCTCCATGGTTTTATTTTACTGTAGTTCACTCATATATTTACACATTTCTTAATATATGACTAAGTTACATTTTGGCAATGGAACTGTCAAGGTATTTTAAGAAATATTGATGTTAAATATTTCATGAATGAGCTTTGGCCCATTACCCTTGCTTTGCAAGAAACCCACCTTCAATCTAATTTTTTTAGACATTTTAAGACATCATCAGGTTTTCAGAAAAGACCGTCCTGCTTCCACTCCTTCTGGTGGTGTTATAGTGGTTGTGCAGAGTGGAGTCACTTGCTCTCAAGTTCCACTCTGCACGCAACTAGAAGTCGTTGCAGCGCGTCTTCTTGTGGACCGCTTTGTGACAGTTGTCTCTTTATGCTTGCCACCAAATGCTCCTTTGAATCATCAAGAGCTGCAGGGACTTGTAGGACAGCTTCCTCATCCGTTTTTGATTTTAGGTGATTTTAACGCTCATCATCCCGTGTGGGGTAGTACCCATCAAGGCTCGCGTGGTGGTGTGATTGAACCTTTTTTATTGCCTTCTGGGCTGTGCCTTCTTAACGGAAGAGAGCCAACTTTTTTGGTGCGGCACACAACTCATTCACATCCATTGATCTTTCTATTGCTTCACCTTCATTACTTCCTTGCTTTTCCTGGGAGGTTCTTCATAACCCCTTTAGAAGTGGTCGCTATCCAGATATTTTAGAAAGTACCGTTCCATTGCCTAATATTTTAAAGCGGATCCCTAGGTGGAAGTTAGACAAGGCTGACTGGGCGCTTTTTAATCTTCACTCCACTTTAGATCCTTCGAATCTTCCTTCTGTGTCCCCTGAGAACGCTACACTTCATGTTACTGAGCAGATGCAAAGGGCTGCTCAACAGTCCATTCCACAAACATCTGGTAATATACCCAAAAAATGCAACCCTTCACCTTGGTGGGACGAGGCGTGTGCCACGACTTGGGCGGACAAAAATTGGGCGTGGGGCCAATTTCGCAGATACCCCACTTCACGCAACCTTGTTGAGTTCAAGCGACGAAAAGCTAAGGCTCGTTGGACTAGGAAGCAGGCAAAGCGTAAGTTGAGGATGAAGTATATCTCTTCTATAACTAGATTTGTCCCTACCAAAAAGGCCCGAGACAGATATCGGAAAGTAAATGGAGATTATAGGTGCTTTGCTATTCCAAAATTTAACGCTCCTTCTTCGTCACTAAGGGATATTGGTAATATACTCGGGGAACATTTTTATAATTCATCTAGTTCGGCGAACTACAGTGTTACCCTTGGACTGTTGAAAACTTGTGCAGAGCGACAAAAGCTTGTCATATCGGGAGGCAATTCTGCATCTTATAGCCAACCTTTACGCGATGCGAGCTTGAGATGGCCCTCAATGCAACTAAGCTCTTGTGCCATGCTGGGTGCCACTTGTCCGGCTGGCTCTCTGACGATGGAAAAGACACCTCTTACACCCAGCTGGCTTCCTCTACTGCGTGGTTCTTTTCCCCGCCACGCTTTGGACACTTACCTCTTTATATATCTAGCCTTGTTCGTGTCATGAGCGATCCGTCGAGTCTTCATGGTTTCCGAAATCTCGATAAAGGAGTGAGGTGACGACGATCCCGACGATGTGGCTTCACAGGTCCTCACCACACGACATTACAACCGCCCTCTCCAACTATAGTCACTGCAATGGCCGCCTCCAGAGAAGTGGCGCTTCGAACGACAGGAGGCGAACCGCGGTGTATTGAAGGGGGGGGGGGGGGTTACTTCCTCCGCAAGCAGCGTTTATGAACAGTTCCGTAACTGAGCTAATCTAATAACGTTGGATCGAAACCACCCGCTTGACGACAATTGACCGGGGCTTATGGATTGGAGACGAGAACTGCGTGAACACTCGACTTCGGGTCGTAACAATCAATGCCTCAGCGGACACTCGAGTAGTGGCTTGTGTCCAACCACTACGGTGAAGAGAATAGCCGAACTTTTACAATGCCTGGATGTCAGTCAGGCACGTAGCCAGGATTTTGATTCGGGGGGGGGGGGGGGGGGCAGTACCAAGCAGTGGCGACACCTGCAAACTATGTATATTTATATAAGGTAATCACTGGGTGCCATATTTGAGAGCGTTTTCCCCAGCGCATCCGGAGAGAAGGGGGGGTATGGTCGGCATGGCAGAGCCCCCCCCCCCACCCCCATTCCTCAGATCAGGCCAGGGGTTTCCCCAGGATTCTAATCAAGGGGGGTGTCCCAATGGCTCGGGGGGGGGGGGGGAGGCGATGCGAGGCGAGGCTAGATAAAATATAAAACTGTTTCTTTTTAGTTCACTAGCTAAATTACAGACGTCTATTAACCAAAGGCTCATACTTGTAATGTATGTTTCCCTTTCTCTATATATACACCTAAGAAATAATGTTTTCTACTTAATCTAAAAAAAATTTTTTTTTTTTTAGATTTAAGGGGGGTGTTTAGGAAAACTAGGGAGGTGTACACCCCTAGGGGGTGGAAATCCCTGGATCAGGCTCCTATCTAACGTCTGCAAAGAACGGCGATCTTGTGGAAGCACTGTGAAAGCTTGAACATATTCAACGTAGTAAACACGTTGGCGTTCCCCGTCAAGTCACATTAAGGAGTAAATAACTCCACGAGCGAGCCATACTGCCGCGAACTGGCGCTGCTTCTTAGAAACTCATGACCTGGCGGCATTGGAACGGAGCTTAACAAACCGCCAACAGGCGCAATTTTAAATTTTGTTAATTCTTTTTAAAGTTAGTTTTCTTGACTTTTCTGTTGGCAGCCCAGAAACACTAGTCTAGACTAGTGTTTCTGGGCTGCTAGCACCACATAGACCACATCTGAACAAAGCAATAAAAGCAAATATTTCGTTTCCGTAGCCCTAGCCCTTTAATGCACAACGCTGTCAATGGGCTGGCACGAGCGCGCGACTTCACTTCATGTCCCATTTGCTCGAGAGCACGTGGTATTGAAACGCAAGATGAAGCCACACGCTCGAGCCAACAGCTTTGACAGTATTGTACTAGTTGTGCACTAAATGTAACACAAGCATTACATTACCGTTACATTAGTGGCCGTTATGATGGCCTTGCTACAACATACATTTTGCAGCTTGGCCATGCTCAACATACATTTTGCATCATTGCATTTGTTTTTCTTGAGAGGAACAAGTAGGAATGGCCATTATCATGGTACGATGGCGTCACGTATGGGGCTTAGAGTTCACACGTGTCCAACTTTCTGGGAAATTTTGTGGTATAAAAAGCTTTCAAGGAAATATAAAAATTCGAATTGATGTGCGTTCTGTGATACCCAGGCCATTAGTCCTCAGGAACATTAATCTTTTGTCAAGAAAAGCGGAAATTGATAATTTCGTGAACGTGGCCAAAATTCAGTGCAAAAAAAAGTAGAGCTGTTGAATAAAAACTATACGTGTCCAAACATTTAATTACTGCTTATTGATAGGGCTGTGCATTTAATCGATTAGCCTATCGATTACTCGATCAATACATTAATCTCGATTAATTTTTAACCAGTCTTGATAAACACAGAAAAGTAAAACGTAAACGCTTTCACCACGCAGACGTGTGTGAGTACACCTGCATAAAGGCAAACTTTAGGTGAAATTGTGACCTAAAGTAAACTGTAGGGACGAGATTCGTAGCTTTAAACAAGCGGAGCAGGTTACACTTGTCCCGGTCACCTCAACTCCATGCGAGTGTCCGTTTAGCGCGGCAGAGACTATCGTGAACAATGAAAGGAGTTTGCTTATGCCAAAAAATATCAACGAGCTTCTTTGCTTCTGCGGCTAAAGTAATAATTAGCGTGTGGGTGTCTTTTGACTGTTCGCAACTACACATCAAGATTGATTTAAATCCGAAATTGTACATTGCGCCGTTTATCACAAATTCAGCCAAGGTAGACACTTTAGTTTTGACTTTTTTGAAAGCTATTTTTCATGGGAATGGACAAAACCGATGAATCGAATAATTAATCGATTAAAGGGCGACTAAAGGGTGTCGATTAATCGTGTTAAAATTTTTAATCGAGGCTCAGCCCTGCCTATTGATAGTTTATGAACGCCATCTAAAATATTCCCTGGGAGCACTGCGATGTTTGTTGTTCAGGTGAAATTACCATTTATGTGCACGCGCCGAGGCCTTGATGGCCAAGGAAGTTGGGGAGGAACAAGAGATAATGCATACACACGTGGCAGGGCCAACAGTAAGATGATATCTGGACAGCACGTGCCAAAACATATCGTACCGCGTTCCACGCGGCTTCATGTGTCTCTAAAACAGCGGTTCTCAAACTGTAATTCGCGGACCCCCAGGGGTCCTCGAGAGCGTTCAGTGGGGTCCGCGCATATTCGGGGACCTTGTGAAGGCCAACTGAACATGCTTTTTTATGGTAAAAGCTGTCGTAATCTTCAATGTGCATGGCAATATCGATTTCTCATCTTTCTAACTGAATAGTCTTGAGTCCTCCGAAGTGAAGCTGCCAAGCAAGTTGAGGACAGCGGTTCAAAAGGAATTGCAGTCCCCGAAAGAAGGAATGAGAGAAGACTTTCGCCATCTGTCATCTCTGTGTCCACACACGCTGAATAATGAATTACAGAAAAGGCCGTTGAAAGACGACGCACCGTTTGAGCTTTTCTACAACACATCTTTGCATCAAGTGTTCTCGCAAAAGCTCCCTTACCAGTTTGTCAGTGCGAGTGCTTTCGTAACACCCTGACATGTGAGAAAAGTAATTAAGACTCTCGCTGCCATTTGAAATGACCTTCCTATGTGAGGCTACGTTTTCTGCATTAGTTCACATCAAATGAAAGTCACAAAACAGGATGATGTTGGGCCAGACTTTCCACTTGGATTTTCTTCCAGGAGCTTGATGTCAGCAGCATGCAAATACTAGGTTTACCAGCTCATAATAATCCAAATGCGAGCTTTTTCAATCTGAGTGTCCCTGGAATTAATCCAGCTCTACACCAATTTAATTCAAGTGTGAATGAATTTAATCCAAGTAGTCAACAATTTAATCCCAACGCCATCCATTTAAATTCAAGAGTCGCTCAATTTAATCCGTTCATATCTGTGAATTAACTATGAATACTAACTCATATGTTACAACTGTTTTAGAGGACTAACTTGCTTGCAAGTTATGAATGACTTTTCACTGTATATGCGCGTTGCGTGACTGGGTCTCTCTTAAATTTTGAGGGATTTCTTACACCTAATACTTAAGCTCGAAGCTAAATGACGGAGATATTCTCTCGATTTTAGAATAGTAATGAACATTTTCAAGCAGATTGACAGGGAAACCCTGTTTAAAACATGTGTATTTCAATTAGGTGTATGCATTCAATGGCATGAACCGTCTCATTGCAAATCAAGATGTCGATTTTCGACTGCGTGTATTCCACACTGGAATATGTGAGTTACATGTTCTTGGTTTGAAGGGCAAAGCAAAATGTACTCGAAATGATTGCGGTTTTAGGCCACGCAATTAACACGTTGAATAATTTTCTGCATTGCTTCTTGCGTCGCCGTTTGGAGCATCTGCTATCAGTGTTTTCTTTTAAATGGTAAAATATTAGTTTGTCTTGTCAACGTCATATCGATGTTAAAATGGACCGTCCGCCTGGAGACAAGAAGCGTATTCTTTTGCACTTTTTACGTCATCGCGATTTTTTTAACGGGCTGCAGAAAAAGTTGATTTGTCGTGTAGCCGTGTCCATACAAAAGTCTGTCAATTGTAGATAGGCTGATTTGGATACCTTGTCCAGTTGTTCTAGCTTTTGTTTGAGTTGCATCAGCGTTAAGGTTGGGGTGTTCATCCAGCATAGCTGCCAGATCCTGCACAGCATCGAAGTTGAAGGTATTCTCTGAGCCCCCTCTGGGTTTCGGTTCATCTCTGTCAGTCTTCGAAATTGACCAAGCAGTTTTCACGTTATTTCCCAGTGTTTCAGCGAGTTGCTTGATTTTACCGCTTCATCGCCAGCAGTCAGGCAGCCACGCCCGATCTTGATAGGCTATCTCTTTGGTAGGATTGTTTAGGTAGGTTTCTATTCCTCTGAGGACGGCCCCTACGCCTTGCATTATACATAATCATTGCCAAAAGCGTTCACAAATGCGGGTGACTTGCGTGTAAATCGTCGAACCGCTTCAATCCTCTTTATCTGCTTCCTGCCATAATTCATGCCATTGAATGCATACACCAAATTGAAATACAAATTTTTCAAACATGGTTTCACTTTCAAGCCTTTTGGAACATTTTTTTTACTATTCTAAAACAGATAAAATATCCCCATCATTCAGTCTCGAGCTTACGTATTATGGTCTAAGAAATTCCTCAAAATTCACGCGAGAAGCAGTCACTCAACCCGCGTGTACAGCGAAACGTTATTCATGACTTGCAAGAAACGTAAACCATAAAAACTAATATAACATATGAGTTAGTAGTCACTATAACATATCAGATAGTAGTCATAGAAAAAATGCGCAGATATGGACGGTTTAAGTTAAGTGACTCTATAATTAAAATGAATGGCGTTGGGATTAAATTGTTGACAACTTGGATTAAATTCGTTGACACTTAGATTAAGTTAATGTACAGCTCGATTAAATTCAGGAACACTCCGATTAAAAAATGTGGCACTTGGAATTTTATGAGCAGGAAAACATGTACTTTTCACACTGATCGTATATTTGATATTTAAATACTTGAGCATTGCGAAGGAACAATGGCTGGCAGTAATGAATGTATTCGTGACTCTAGCGACCTATAAAAGTCGCCACTATCGGGCAAATACGTTAGACAGGTCGTGCCGTGCCACGTGTCAGCTCAACGGACAACGCTCGAGTTTCAGCACGTATTGAGCATTAGACTTGGAAGTGGTTTGCCCCAATTTTTATTCCCTACGTTTGAAACCTGTGGCGATGTGTTGGCGTAAGCAAGCTTCCAGAGGCTCGGCCTTCTTCGGGGAGGCGGTGGAAGGACTGCGGTGCTGATGAACGTTGATAAGCGCACATTGTCCGAATTACGCGGTAGCGTAGGTTGCGTTCAGGGCGACCTGGGCAACGCGCTGATACAACGGTAACAGAGTCACAGAAACAACTGTTGCATCGCGCAAACCGGCGACATCTAATCACATGGAAGTCACAAGGGACGAACATAAGTCGTGAAAAGACCTCTTCAGTCCAGTGTTCCACCACTGGGTGCCGTTCGTTTTGCTGGAGTCGTGAAATTCTGATGCATTCTTAAAGGGGCGATGCAACGATATTCAGCTGGAATGTTTTTCACTTTGAAGGAGCTTAGTGGGACCCAACTATACTACCACGCAGCGTCAGCAACAAGAAACTTGCTTGTTGCGGTATGTTTTTAGGTATAAAAGCCAATGTTTTCTTTTCATCAGCCCCATCACAATGTTTGATGACGTAGCACGCAGTTCGCAGTGTGGCATAGTCCCCCGAGTGACGATATTTGAATACTTATCTCATAGATTGGACCCGAGCATTGAGCGATTACTCGATTTGGACTCGTGATAATCAATGGCTCGACAAGCATTCCGGTAGCGGCTCGTGTCCAATCGCTGCAAAGACAACAACAGCTGAATCCTATAACAATGTCTGGGACTCGGCTTATGTCTTGTGCTTTACCAACCCGTTTTTATTCTGCGACTATCAATGCGTGGAGAGTAAGACCAAACCGTGTTTTTTAGGTCACAAACGTCAGTAATTCATTCTAAGTGGTATTCGCGGAAAGTACAAGGATCGTTGCACCGCCCTTCTAACTAAGGTGAAACGAGTTCTTGGGGTTCCTGCAGATTCGAAGACTAAATGGCTAGACGATCATAGTTGAGCCCTTAATTGAAATCGGTTGGCGGCTTGCGCCACCTACCGAGCACCTTACCTTGGTTTCCATGGTCTCAGTTGTACCGAAGTGGCTGATATCCGTCGTTTCTGGCAGCTTGCCGTGCAACACGAGTCCTCGGCTCGACGTGTGGAAGCCAAGTTGTCGGTGGTAGGAGTTGACTCGTTCGGCGGGGACCAGGGTGAAGACGTTTTTGCCCGCATTTATGGCGAGCACCGCGTCCCACAGCATGCGACGAGTGCCCCCTGTCGTACATGGCTTGACGTGGTTGAAGCCGCAGAAAGCCACCTCGTCCTCGAACACGATGGCGCTGATGATGCCGCAGTAAGCGCCTAGAAACGCCTGAGCAGTGAGCGCCTAGAAATGCCTTCAGTGTCGGTCTGTCGGGCATTTCACGGAAACTTGCGTGCTTATTCCTCCGATAACCTCCAATAACGATACCCGATAACCATATGATGCGAGCGCAAAAGCGCCGGAGGAGTATCGGGTGTCGTTATCGTAGTTATTGAAAGGATCTACTAGAAATGCCATATTGTTAGAAAAAAGGATTCCTTAAAGCGATAGCTCTATGTGGGAAACCTGCACGGCCCTTGCTTGCTCGTGGTGTTGGTCGCACCGTACACATATATAGCTAAGCCACGGGAGAGAGCGTCAGCGACGCTGCACAGCTGTTGGTTTAGCGTGCCCGACCAATGTGGCATCGAGTGGAGAGGGAGCAAATTGGTGTTTTTATTTATAAAAATAAAAACACAAATTTTTATTTGTATAAAAATAAAAATTGGTGTTTTTCAAAGCTTTTGTTGCGGAAAACTGGACACGGTCGTTGAGTTTCCCCAACCCGAGGAGCCTGCGTGCGATTTGAATAGCGGAAAACGTCCCTGTACCCAAAATGAGCGAAGGAAATGAGGTGAGTGCTGGTGCTGCTCCCGGAAAGGGCAGCCTCGCTGACTTTTTGTTTCGAGCGCGGGCTGTGTTCTGGATCAACAGAAAATAAAGCAGCAGAAAGAGATATCTTTCAACGAAGTTTGGGTAATTTTTGTTTTGGTTGCATAAGTACAGCCTCAGTTCGGGGTTTTTGGATTTTTCCTGTTTGTTGTTTCGTGCAAGCATGCAATAGCTCCTTTTCAAACGAGCGCGCCATCTACTGCCTGCTGAGCCAATTATCGGAGTCGGCCGTTGCTTGGGGCATGCATTCCGAGCACGGATTGGACACGAGCGCTGCGTCAGAGTTCGGCAAGGACTCGGATTCAGGCGCACGCATCGTGCCCAAGAAATGGAGGCCTCCAATGTTGCCTGATGGTGTTTTGAAAAGGGTCTCTTGCGCGTGCTTCATCGCACGAGCAGATATATCGAATTTTTCGTCTCGAGTGGCGTACCCAATGATGTGGGTAGTATTTTTTATTTTCCCCGATGTTTTCTATGCTACTAAATATTTAAATGGAAACTAAAAAAAACAACAACAGCGACAACAACATAACAAACGAGGGCAAGAAGAAAAACGCAAGGAAAACTTATTTATGTTTTTTTGTATTGTATGTTTATTGTCCTACTTTTTTGCGCGTTCTTTTTAATCTCGTTCAGCGCATCACCAAGTAGCTGGACTTTCTACCATTTTCCTATGGGACGTGCGGGGATCAACGTCACGCGAAGAGGGAAACTTGCTCAGAACCCGTGAAGCACGACGGTGTAAAAGCATTTTGAGGGGAGGAACAAATTAAAAGAAGTTCGAGGAATAGCTCTTAAAAGCAAAGCAAAGGTCGACACTTCGATCGAATCGACTTAAACAGCACCCATTTTCGGTGCCAGAGATAATATTTGGCTCTGGGCACTAATCATCGCTTGATCCAAATGAAGCAGCCGCTATGCGTCCAACCATTTGGGTCAAATAAATTTAATATTCCCCGTTACAGTGAAACAATATTCCGCATTTTAAACCTTGTTCTGCCCCGAGATAATCTGGTTCCAACCGTGAAGTTCGTAGGAACATCTGGGCTACCAAGCATCGCTCACAGACGTCTGCAGCACAGACAAAGACAGAGGCGCGGGAGCCTAGCTCAGCACAATGCTTTGTTTATACGAGAACTCACGCGTAGAAAGCACTTTCCAAAGTCATGCGCTCGCAAAGCTTGTTGGCTCCAATGACTACAGTGACATAGATTTAAACGACGTTTTGGTGCCTATGGTTGATTGTCTTAAATCTCGAAGTTCATCCAGATATGGAACTTGTTTGGCTCTCCTATCGAGCTGAGAAAGGGAAGTAAGACGAACTACTTCCAAAATTTGAGTCGATGGGGGCATCAGCTATGTTTAAAATCAAATATGGGACAGCCAAATCGCAATGAAGTCGACATGCGCGAATAAGAAAAAAATTCGGCAGAGGCACTTAAGACTTCTCACGTGTACGAATGCGAAAGCGTTCGTACACGCAGCGCATTCCTACAAGCAGCCCTCCACCTCTTCCTTTTTCACACAGCGCTCCGGCGGTAAAATCACGCTCCCCCACTGCGCAGGCGTGGCGAACCCCGCCGGTTTCACGACGGCTTCCGTGACGAAGCACCCGGGTTGCTGTGCTTTTCTTTGTGTTTTATTTCTGAGGCGCGTCCGCTTTGGCCTTGAGCGCCCCCGCAGTCTTCCGCGACGAAGCAACTGCGTTGCTATGCTTTTCTTTTTTATTTATTTCTGAGGCGGGTACTGATGTCGTATTGGTGTGACCATCTTTCGGGCACAACTTCGCCGCTTTTTCAAGTATTGGGACAAGGAAGGCTTACGGCTTAATATCGCGGGGTATTTTTATATCTGGTGACGCCCAGCAACCATCGAATTAGCTATCTTTTTACGCATATGGGATACGATTGCTATTTTACGTCTCTGAGCATCTAGGGACTTGGGCTTCCGGAGGGGTGCAAGTGAGAAAGCACCCCCTCCCCCCCCCCCCGCCCGCTCACATGGGATTTCTGGGATATTGAGGAGACTTGTACGTAGTTCAACTACTCTACTCAAGTTACTGCAGTTTAACTACTTTTCTGAGTGGTTTAGTCACTTTCAATGACATTTTTATTTTGGTAGTTTGTAGTTTACTTTAATTACTTTTTCCGAGTAACTTCTACTCAAGTTACAAATTACTTTCGAATTTTAGTGGTTGTTTTGCCTATAAACAAACATTCCTGCACAAAAGAGATAAGATATTGGAAGATCAGCTGATATTTGCAAAGAGGGGGAGGCCTGTGGCGTAGGAAGGTGGTGGGGGAGAAAGTGGTTTGGAGAGTCCGAAACCCCTCAAAATTTTCCCGAGCCCCCACTGCAACAACACTGCTACGAGGCGCGGGGAGCGAACAGACACGATGCAAGAGAGTCCGAGTAACTGTGGGATTAGCGCCGAAGACTGGCGTTTCTTTGTGTCCCGAAGCTCAAGGTGACTTGACCCATTTGAAGAAAAGGCTGGTCCTCACTTCTCCCCAATGTAGGAACTCTCGCCCACTACAGGAGGTGTACACAGTGCATCCTCACTTAAAGGAGGCAACAAAATGCAGTACCCGCTCTGAAGTTCATCTGGTGCTCACGTAGTTCGTGCTGTACTCGAAGAATTGCGTGCTAAAAGGCAACGCAAAAGTGTTATCTCTTTTTGCGTTGACTTTCTTTCCAAAATTCAGAATATGCAGATCTTTAAAGATTCGAAGATCGTTCGAGAAACCTTAGTAATTCCCCCAACGTTTTTATATAAAAAATAATAAACAAGCAGTGTTGGGAAGTACTCTAAGTACATGGTACTTAAAGTACAACTGTTTAGAAAATTTGTACTTTACTTGAAGTACATTATCTGAGCATGTACTTGAACATGACTAAAGTATTTTTTCTGGTACTTTCCCAGGAAAGTAAAACTCCCGACTTCAATATACATTCCCCAAATTTGAAAACAAAAAATGGCGTATCGTCGTGTGAAAACGCGCTCTTTCGAGACGTCATCTGGTCATTTCGCTGAGTGAAGTAATGGCGGCTATGAGACAGACAGAAATAAGTGCCTTATAAGTTGATTGCGTCAAACAGCTTGTCAGCGAGAGTAAAACAACTACGCTGTGGCGACTTGACTTTATACAATATTTGCTGCCATTTCCGTTAAAAACTGATGCACCTCCGATTTCCCCTGGAGCAATGCATACCAGTTAAAAGAACACTGTATAGAGAATGAAAGGGCATCATGAAAGATTGTGTTAAAAGTACTTGTACTTTACCTTGAAATATATTGTATTTATAGTACGTTACTTCAAGTACATTGCACCCGGTGTACTTACTACTTTACTTGGAAGTACATAACCTCTCATTTACTTTGTACTTTACTTCAAGTACTTTTAGATGTACATTACTCAACACTGTAAACAGGCCAACTCCCTTTAAAAAATCAAGCGCAGGCAGTGCTAAACCTCAAAGTAGAAATGATACATTCGCAGTACATCATCGACAAAAAACAAACAAACAAACAACAACAACAACAAACAAACAAAAAAGTACAAAACAATTAGGCACGCAGAAGCAGAACCAACTATTAAAAGCATTTTTGTTAAAAAGACAAGCCGATTCATATTTGGCTAGCACAATCTCACTAACGAATCAAACCCCATGTACTTTCTCGCTGCCATAAAAAAAAACATATAAAAGTAACTTCAAAAGTAATTCGCTACTTTTTTACGGTAATTAGTAATTTACTTAATTACTTTCCATTTGAGTAATTTATACTCTACTCAAATTACTTTTGAGGCCAATACTCAGTAACTTAACTTAATTACTTTTTTTGAGTAACTTGTACATGTCTGTATTGAGGACGAGATGTTACGGTGGCGTACTGATAGGGCGTGGTCACCACTGCCTCATACATAATTTAAAATGCCTTCTGAAGACACTGTATGAAACGTGTTTCTTGTATCACTGTCTTGTCACATTGGTCATCTAAAAACCGTATGCAGACATGTTTGAAGCATGAAACAAACATATATTCTTCAAAGATTATGGAGGCCTTGTCCGCAGATTCTTTTATTATAATGTCTGCACACCACCGGGTCTGTTGTACCGACGTAGTACGTGCAGTATCACCTCGGCTTTGTGGTTCCATCTCGGGACGGCACGACTATACTCCGTTTCACCTAGTGTTGTACCGCAGACAAGGCTAGAAGCGCGAGCTCATAGTGTTGGGAGCTACCTTAGCGCACGAGAGCTTGTGCCGGCGAGATGTGCCCTAGAGCAAGGAGCTCGCGCTTGTAGCCTTCCTGCGGTACATCATAAGGTGAAACGCAGTCTAGGCTTATCACATGGGAACGAAAGGCTGGATGGTATGTGTAACAAGCACAGTGACGAAGTTGACAGTCTGACGTCACTGTTATTTCCGTCAATGAAACCAGAATAACACCATCCAGGGTTACTTCCGTCTAAAAAAAAAAAAAGGAATAAAAATGCATACCCTCCTTCCTTTCTCTCACAGGAAAAACGGCTACCCTCTTCGAAAAAAGTTCTGTGGAAGCCCACGTCTAAGGATATATGAGCGACGGCGGGTCGTATGGGAAACGTCTCTTATATGTTCTTAAAGGTGATAATGGTTTTATCTTCTGAAAGGCTGCGGGGAATACAGAGTAGAAGCATTTACACTAATAATGTTTGTTTGCGCACTAGAGCCAAGGGACTAGCGCGAGCACCAGTCTACTTGAAAATGGTACATTTCCGTTCGCACGAACGTGCTGCAGGAAAGCAGACATAGTGAGGAAGCGTTAAGAGTCGCTACTCTACGAGGTGGGATCAAAACGTTTCGAGATTGATTTTGTAGAGTAAAATAAAAAGGGGGGGGGGGGCAGCACACTGATGTGCACGCAGCAGTCGAAGGCAAGGACCTTTCTGCGTCATTATGCGAAAAGGCGTCACTCTGTGAACATTTGGAACTGCGCCACACGAGTTTGCTTGACCACATGCACGAGCATTATCGCGATCTCAGCATTCAGTGTGACCAAAGCGAGAGCGAACACCAATTTTACGTCAAACACGGCAAATCTAAAACAGAGACCCCTGAAATGAATTAGAAGGCTTACGACAAAAAGCAGTTGAGGTGTGCGAGGTTTTGAGTGGCACTCTCGCTTCAAGAATGGCAGAACGTCACTGTAGTCAAGGAGAGGTTGGAAGGTCGCCCTATCGTTCTCGGGCTTCCAGCGACGTTCTGCCGTTTCGGAAGCGCGAGTTCCACTGAAAAGACTTTGAAAAATTCACTGCTTTATGAAACAAGCCCGCTGAATTATTTCAAAGGTCTCTGTTTTATATTTGCGGTGTTTGACGCATAATTGATGTTCGCTTTCGCTCTGGTTCGCAGTCTATGGTGAAATCGCCATTGTGCCCGTGCACGTGGTCACAAAAACTCGTGTAGCGCAGCTCCAAATGTTCACAGAGCGATGCTCTTTGGTATCACAAGACACGAAGGTCCTTTCCTCCGATTGCTGCGCGCGCATCACTGTGGTGCCCCTGTTTTTTACGCTACAAAATCAGTCTCGACACTTTTTGATCACACCTCGTACTTATTGAAATGAAGACGTATGGCATAGACTTTTCTTGACATAATATTTTTTTCCCGGCGTAAACTAGTACCGACAAAAAACAAAAAAAAAGCAATCCACTGTGACCACTCTAACACACGGCATTTGTGCAGAAAGTTCCCTCTAACTTTACGAGGTTGTGTGCAAAAAACGTGAGGCCGCCAGCTTCAAAGATGGTGGTGTGCCTTTGGGTGGATCTTGTAGTGTGTTGTAATAAAGGGAAAAACGACCCACCGACGTGTTACATAGCACGTTAATATGTAACATCATAGGGCTCACAGCGGACCACAGACATACCGCTGCCTTCGCAGCTGATTGACCCTGATACACATAAAGGTTCTTGAGATAGGGCAAGGGAAATGAATATCGTGGCGACTTACCTTCCTCGTTCACGCAGACTAAGAAGCTTTGTGGGCAGTACATCCAGAACGTCTTGATGGTGTGGGCCACGGTGGCTGAGTTGTCTTCCCACTGATCGTACATGATTGCCGTCACGTCGTAATCGTCTACACTCCGGACAGTGTACCCGAGATTGAAGTACACAGTTTCCAAGAAGTTGTCTTCCTTCCCTTCGGCTGGAACGAACGAGTCGTACGCGACTGCTGTTTTGCTTTTAGCAGCTAGGTCTGCCATTTGTTCGATGGTGGTTCTGAAGTTTTCAAACCTCAGCTCGTCCGATTCCACTGAGTTCTTGCGTACTTCGTCTTTGGTTCCGGGAGACAGTTTACTAAGAAAATCGGGTGTTTGATTTTCTGATTTCACTTCTGTACTCGACGGAGTCATTCTCGATGCAGGCTTGGACGTATGGCCCGTTGCGCTTTGCCAGGTGGGAATTTTGTAGAATTGACTGTTACTCGCTGCGACAAATTCGTCGACTTCTGCGCATGTCGTGAGAATCCTTCCGATCTTGTGCTGCGAGCCTTGTGCTGCGCTGCGAACCTTCAGTTTTTCGAATGGCAGGCACATAGGGCTGCCCTCTTTAGGCTAGAATATTGTGAACCTTGTGCGTATCTTGTAGAATTGAGAGCGTCAAATTCCAGCTGACTTTGTTCACTTGTTCCTGTCATTGGTTTTCCATCCAAGTCAGTCGGAAGATCATATTTATTTAACGTACCGCTACTACCGTCCGTGTCGTACCGCGGGCGCTCTGTGTCTTTAGCCGGCTCGCTTGAAATCCCGAATACTTGAACTTCCGACTCGGTGACGAAGAAGCTTTCGTGGACCCCCGTTCTACTTTCTTCTGGCGGGAAGTTTCCTTGCTGTTTCACTAGGATTCGCTCACTTCGTTTGTCACATGACCGCCTTTCTACTCGTTTAATCGCGAGTAATGTGCCCCGCTCTTCGACGTCCAAATGGCCTGACGTGCCACCAGCTGTTTTTTTCTGCTTTCGTCAGACCTTTCCCATTCTGGTCCTTCGCGTCGCTCCTCAGATGAGTCTTCAGCGTCACTTGAAACCATCTTAGAACTGATTTCATGCCTTGCAGCGTCCGATTTGATTGGCAGTTGTTCAGGCTTTTTCTCCGCTGCGATCTGTTGTAACCCGCGCTGGAGCCTTGGTTTCTTTTACTTGTTGCCCGTATGTAACATACACGTCTTCAGTCCCTTTCATCAGTGTTTGCTTTTCGGGTAAGTAAGTGACGTCTTCGCGGTTAACGCTTTCGTTTATGGGGACTATTGCATCTCCATCGGAGAGTGTATTTGAAGTATCGAGTTCTACTCTGCTTGACCTTTCGGGTCTGAGCTTGGCCTCGATCATTTCCTGTTCACCCTTTCTCAGGGAATAACTTTCGAAAACGTCGGAGGACACGGTAGCTTTTGTGGTTTCAATTTTTACACCTTCTGTTGGAGCGACGTTAGACACTGTTACAAGTTCCGCTGGACATGTGTGGACCTGTGCAGGAAGGATGTCGTCTTGTAAATTATGATGCAATCTTGAGAAATCCTCGGCTTTTATCTCCTCCGGCTTCACACTTGTTTCTTCAACATCATTGACTTTTGGTGATACCTTCTGAATTCCTTCGAGTGTTGCTGTATCCATAGAACTCTCGGTGACCGGCGTCAGTTCACTCTTTGTAGCTCCTGTAGCTCCATAACGGTATATTGCACTATTGGAAGCCGTCGAGAGACCAACCAGAGATTTGCGATCTGTTAATGTGTCTCTCTCAGCGAATAGTGATGTTCCAACGCCGGCAGGTTCCGAACTTTCGGTTTCTTCAGCTTGGCCACCAAATTGTGTACCAGGCAATTCACTAGATTCAGAACGGTGTGCATCACTTTCGCCAGTTATGCTACCACCGTGCATCTTATCATTCAAAGTCTTCTGAATATTTAGATAACCCTTCCCGCTTGCATCATCCAATTCGGGAGCGGTACCTCGTGGTTCATGCTCGAATGGGCTCTCAATAACGCCGCCACGGTTGATTCCTGGGTCGGTACAAGCGCCTGCCAGTAGAATTTCACGTTTCGTATCGATCAAACAGGTATTATCTTGGGGTGGAAGCACATCCGTGCTATCCGGAATCTTGTCTGTGCGAATGCAGGGTGACTGCGTCATGGCTGCGCTTACTGGCGCTTCTTCCTCACTTGATTCTCTTAATTCTATATCAGAATCGCAACTGCTTACTGGTCCTTCTTCAAGCCTCTCTTGTGCTACTATTCCCGCCCAGGATTCTTCAATCTTTGAAAGGAAAGTGTCGTCGGCAGCTGTTGGAAGTTCTGTAGGAGAAGACGCATTGGCGTTTAAGAAAAGACTCCTGGATATTTTCTTTTCGGGGCACCGAAGTCGATAGTTATAAGGTATCAGAGATGGTTGCACTGGTTCCGCAGATTCAACGTGCTTTGTTGGTTCTTCCGGTTCAGCTTCTGTTGTAAGATGTCGAAGGCCTTGTTCCCCAAAAGCAAGCCCGAAAGGCAATCCACTAGATTCTGAATGAGGCGCATCGCTTTTACCAGCTGTACTACCGCCATACATCTCGTTTTCCGAAATCTTTTGAATATCCAGATATTTGTTCCCGCGTGAATCATCACTTTCGGAAGGGGTACCTGGTAGATCATGCTGCAATGGGCCGTCAATAATGCCGCGGTTGATAATGAGATCGGTATAAGCACCTGCCAGTGGGATTTTACGTTGCGTCTCGACCAAACTGGCATTATCCTGGGGTGGAAGCACATCCGTGCTATCGCGAATCTTGTCTTGGCTAACGCAGGGTGACTCCGTCATGCCTGCGTCTACTGGCGCATTTGTCACACTAGATTCTCTTGATTCCATAGCAGTATCAGAGCTGCTTACATGTCCTTGTTCAAGCCTCTCTTGTACTAACATTCCCGTCCAGATCGGTGTTTTTTGAATCTTTGGAGCGCAAGTGTCGTCGGCTGCTGTTGGAGGTGCTGTAGGAGAAGTCACATTGGAGCTTAAGAACAGACTCGTGGATTTTCTCTTCTCAGGACTCTGAAATTGATATTCACAAGGTATCAAATATGATTGCACTGGTTCCGCAGATTCAACGTGCTTTGCAGGTTCTTCTGGTTCGGCTTCTTTTGTAAGACGTCGAAGGTCTTGTTCCCCAAAGGTAAGCTCCAAAGGCAATCTACTAGATTCTGAACGCAGCTCGTCACTTTTGCCAGCTGTGCTTCTGCCGTACATCCCGTCTTCCGAATACTTTTGAATATTCAGATTTTTGTTCCCGCTTGCATCATCACTTTCGGGAGGGGTGCTTGGTTTTTCATGCTGGAATGGGCTGTCAATAATGCCGCGGTTAAGAATGAGGTCGGTATACGTGCCTGCCATTGGGATTTCACGTTGTGGCTCGACCAAAATGGCATTATCCTGGGATGGCTGGATATCCGTGCTATCGCGAACCTTGTCTTCTTGAAAGGATGGTTGACTCCCTCATGACTGCGGTTACTGGCACTTCAGCCGCACCCGATACTGTTGATTCCATGGAAGAATCTAGACTGCTCACGGGTCTTTTTTCAACCACATTTTGTACCAATAATCCCGTCCAGGTGGGTGCTTCTTTAAACTTATGAAGGAAAGTGTCGTCGCCTCCTGTTCCAAGTGCTGTAGGAGAAGGCACATCAGGTTTTAAGGAGAGACTCGTGGATACTTCCTTCTCTGGACTCTGAAATTTATAGTCACAAGGTACTATATGATCGTTGCACTGGTTCCGCAGACTCAACGTGCTTTGTAGGTTCTTCTGGTTCGGCTTCTTTTGTAAGACATCGTAGGACTTGTTTCCCAAAGACAAGCTCTTCGCTTGGAGGAATTACAACTTCTCTATCTGCTTCCCAGACCACCAAGTCAGAGCACCGTTTCTTTCCAGGGCTTTCTAAGTTCTTTTCTGCAGTTTTTTAATCTCCATTTGAGCAACTAGCTGAGTTTCAGGACGCTGAACTGGGATTAAGGGTTCAATATGCATTGAAGGGTTTTCTGTGTCAATGTCTTGTATGAGACTCTGCATGACTTGTTCTTTAATAGGAGGATCTTCGTTTCTAGGAATCAGCATTCCTTCACCTGCTGTTCGGTCCACTAGACTCGAGGGCGTTTGTTTTGCTTGGCTGCTGGAGTTCTTTTCTGCAATTACTAGAACCTTTTCAGCATCTCGCCGTATTTCAGGTAATGGAACTGGTTTCAAGGATTCAATATGCGATGCTGCTCCTCCTGTTTTATTAAATATTGTAGGGCTTTGTACCTCTTTTTGTTCATGCTGTAATGGGCCGTCAATAATGCCGCGGTTAAGAATTAGGTCGGTATAGGCGCCTGCCAGTGGGATTTCACGTTGTGGCTCGACCAAAATGGCATTATCCTGGGATGGCTGGATATCCGTGCTATCGCGAACCTTGTCTTTGTGAAAGCAGGGTGACTCCCCCATGACTGCGGTTACTGGCACTTCAGCCGTACCGGATGCTGTTGATTCCATGGAAGAATCGAGACTGCTCACGGGTCTTTTTTCAACCATATTTTGTACCATGAATCCCGTCCAGGTGGGTGCTTCTTTAAACTTATGAAGGAAAGTGTCGTCGCCTGCTGTTCGAAGTGCTGTTGGAGAAGGCACATCAGGTTTTAAGCAGAGACTCGCGGATACTTTATTCTCTGGACTCTGAAATTTATAGTCACAAGGTACTATAGATCGTTGCACTGGTTCCGCAGATTCAACGTGCTTTGTAGGTTCTTCTGGTTCGGCTTCTTTTGTAAGACATCGTAGGACTTGTTTCCCAAAGACAAGCTCTTCGCTTGGAGGAATTACAACTTCTCTATCTGCTTCCCAGACCACCAAGTCAGAGCACCGTTTCTTTCCAGGGCTTTCTAAGTTCTTTTCTGCAGTTTTTGAATCTCCATTCGAGCAACTAGCTGAGTTTCAGGATGCTGAACTGGGTTTAAGGGTTCAATAGGCATTGAAGGGTTTTCTGTGTCAATTTCTTGCATGAGACTCTGCATGACTTGTTCTCTAATAGGAGGATCTTCGTTTCTAGGGACCAGCGTTCCTTCACTTGCTGTTCGGTCCACTAGACTCGAGGGTGTTTCTTTTTCTTTGCTGCTGGAGTTCTTTTCTGCAATTACTCGAACCTTTTCAGCATCTCGCCATATTTCAGGTAATGGAACTGGTTTCAAGGATTCAATATGCGATGCTGCTCCTCCTGTTTTATCAGATATTGTAGGGCTTTGCACCTCTTGTTTTCTAGGTATAAGGTCTGAGCTTACAACACTGGAATGAAGTGTTCTGTCTTCCGCTGTTTGGTTTAAAAAACTAGAAGACCTCACCTTTTCAAAATCCATGAACGCATCGACGGCTACTGCGTCCTCATCGATTGGTTTTGTCTGACACCAAAGCTCGTCAGCAGCAAATTGATCGTTGGGAACCACAGCTTTCATTTCTAACAAAGACAGAGTTTTCGAACCTTCCTTTTCAAATTCTTCAATGGCGGAAGGATTCTCGTTCATTTTCGCGTTATACTCTTCTAGTTGATGACTTCTCGCTTTGCGTTGTTGTGTTGCAATCGTTTTTACTAGACTATCATTGTCGCTAAGCTGAAAAGCAGCGTCGTCACCAGGCAGAGCGGTGGTGACCTCTTTTTCTGCCATCTCCGAAATGGTTGTCATAAACAGTTCGCTATCAGGTGCCCCTCGACCACTTCTACCGATGTCAGAACTTTTTAATGTCTGGCTCGTTTCTTTGCGTTCTCCTAACAAGTCTGAGAAGAAGTCATTTTGTTCGGTAAATATGTCTGAAAATGCTTCATTCTTCCGAGTAGACCATTTACTGAATATCGATCTGTCGTTAGTGTCGGTTGGACTCAGGCTATTCAATGGCTTCATTTCTGTTAACGGCTCGAATGGCTTCAATTTTGTTTGTTCATTCTCCAATGACATTACCCCAAGGGGTGCGACTGGTGTAGGAACGACGTCCGAAGACTTACCCTTTACACTCCGCCTGGCTTGTGATGATTGAGTCGCAGCAGCCCCAGACGCCTTTTTTCTGGACACCTTAGAACGTTTTCCCGAGTCCAGAGTGACGATCATACCAGTTTTGGACACTATCCTAGGTGTTGTGCCTGACCATGACGAGACGCCACTTCCCATGAAAGCAGAATGCGTAGGACGGCGACTGTGGGTCACCACCAAAGATCGCGAAGGCCTCTGGTGAACGATGCTTGGGCGAGTCATCCCTAAGGTGTTTCTCGATAGTGACACGGCCCTGAGTTTGTTGACACCCGCGACACTCGCCGATACTGGTTCCTGTCTGGATGTAACCGGGATGTCTGAAGGAAGTGTATCGAAGTGAAGGCCTCTCCCGCTGTTGACAACGGAGCAAGGGTAGACCATTCCTGTCATGGTGTTGTGGATAGAGTGAGGGTCGGCTATTCCAGTCATGCTGCTGTCTATGGAGCGAGTGTGGGCTATGTCTGTCATGCTGTTCTTAACGGACAGAGGGTAGGCTATGCCTGTCATGCTGTTTTTGATGTTCCAAGGGCAGGCTATTTCTGTCATGCTGTCCGATACCGCCGAGGGTTGGGCAGGCCCGACAATTGACATGCTGGTGGGGTTCATCCCTGTCACGCTGCTGTTGCTACACGATGACCGAGGAGAGAAGCGTTGTTGGAGCGAGGAACCCGATCGCACCGAGGCGGAATTCCGCTGAGATGCGGTGTTCGTGGTCTTCGAGGCCCGCTGGCCAGAAACACGCCGCCGCATCTTTTTCGGCGCCCAGAAGAAACAACAGCAGCTGCAGGAGAAGGCGGTCGTCCTCGTCGTCTTTTTCTTTCATGGACGTTTTTCACATGGGCCCCGCCATCTAGAGTCCTCTTTCCTAGCAACGCCTCCTGCTCCTCGATGTTCCGTTTAGCGGCCAAATAGCGCCACTAAATAAGCTACGCTTCAGAGTAACGACACTTGTTCATATTGTGGCTTAAAATCATGGTTGCCAGTTATCTGAAGATTTATCTGAAATCACAGAAAACGCTTTTCCGTCGTCCACAAATGTTCAAACCGTTCGCGACAGAGCAAAGCAATATTATATGAGCCTCCTAACACCGAATCTAATGCTGAGGAAGTCGCATTTTTGAGTCATGACGATCGGCAGTTGCGTCTGCTCTGCACAAGCACCAAAAATGTCGGCGCCCACAACAATGTTGGGGAACAGAGTGCCGATACTCTAAGCGCAGCTCATTTAGTGGCTCTAAGGCCAAATACTCGTAATTCTGGTTGTTTCGTTTTGGCTCTGATAGTGCCACTAAATATGCTACGCCTCAGAGTAATGACACTTGGCCATATTGTGGCTTAAAATCATGGTTGCCAGTTATCTGAAGCTTTATCTGAAATCACTGGAAACGCTTTTCCGTCCTCCACAAAGGTATTAAACAGTTCGCGACAAAGCAAAGCAATATTACATGAGCTTCCTAACACCGAATCTAATGCTGAGGAAGAAGCACTTTCGAATCGTGACGATCGGCAGTTGCGTCTGCTCTGCACACGCACCAAAATGGCGGCGCCCACAACAATGTCGGGGAACGGAGTGCCGATACTCTAAGCGCAGCTTAGTGACTCTAGGCTCTGGGTGTCTGGGCAGGCCATAGTTATTACAATAAACGCTAGAGGCTCAGCTGGCGCTAGTTTCTACGGGACTTCCGGTTGCAAATTGAAGCAGGCAGCAAGCAGCCTACTTTTCGAGTCTTCCCGCGTATTCCCATAGGAAACCGTACGTGATATTTTTCTCTTCGCGAGGAAATAATAGAAATCAGCGTAGTTTCTTTACTCGTAACAGGTACTATGTAGCTTTATCCACATTATAAAAGTATAACTTATTTAGTTTATGTTTTTTTTTCAATTACTGAGCGATGTTTAAGTTAGCAACATTTGAGGCCCAGGTTTATGTTGTATAGCATGATATGTCAATACAAGATATCAATTCAAACAAAAAGAATAACAAGCGTATTTATTTCAGAGCAACAACACCCGGTTACTGCTTTATTTGGTTGTTCGTGCACAATTTGTTACTAATACAGTATGTGTTCTTCGTTCGATTACTCCATGCTTCGTTCTTGTCGTGTCTTTTGATTGTTTGATTTGGCATATATTAGCATCCTTTTGGTGTTTTGTCAAGCTGATTCACTCTGTGTACTTTATAGCATTGACTATATGCGTAAATTTGTGCTCTGTAACCGCAGCCTGCAACGTCAACACGTATTATACAAGTGTATTGGGTTATTTTTGCGTAGTGTTCGACGCCATGAATTGTAAAGAAAAACGCTCTGACACATATTTTTGTACATCTAATTGTAAAACGTTCCAAACTTTTTATTTTTTTATTTATGATTATTATTTCACAATACTGCCAGCCCTGTTAAGGGCCAAAGCAGGAGTAGATAATACAAAACAAGGAATGTACACTGCATTCTGTACATCGCACACACACACACAATAAAAATACTTTTTATTCTGTCACATCACTAAGCAATATTTGCTCTTATAATCGAGCGCGAAGAGAAAACGCATTTGCGTTTTCTCATAGGAATGCATTACCGGAAGTCAAATTTAGACTTTTTGCTGTCTGCTTCAAAATGTAACAGCACACTAGCATCACCTGAGCCTCTAGCGCTTACTGTAATAACTCTATGGGGCAGGCAAACTTGGCACTATGAGCAGACCTAGATTTACTACTACATGCGCTGTGCCTAGTGAATCGGTACCACATTCTCCGGTTTCTTGTGGGCGGCGCAATTTTCGATCGTTATGGTCAGAAATTACGACTTCCCGAGCTCTTGTTACGGTATGGTGCTTGAAACGCGTCTCCGACAGGTGTGTTTACTACGTCCAAAAAAATGGTCCCTCTATTTCCGCTCGATGACATCATAGAAGTGACATGCTGTCGCTGGCCGCGATCCTAGCGGCGTTACAGCAGCCGTGGCGACGTGGCAGACACCTGTTATGTGCAGGTCTCTCTCCAGCTTGACAGGCCACGGAAGCTTCTGGCAGTTGGGGGTTGAAACGCCGTGACGACAGCGACACTTACGTTTGCTCGTGCTTTTTGACACAACTTCTGCTACAAACCACCACGAACGCGACGTCCGACAGTGTATCACTCCGACTTTTGTGACGTCATTTGTTGCCGCTTCAAGATCACTTTCGATGCAATGGGCGGAATAGGAAGCTAAAGACATCTGTCAGAGATGCGTTCAAACAAAAATTACACCATCTTCCCGAGGGGAACCATGGGGTGATGCGGAGCATCGTGTTGGTTCCGAGGAAAGAGTCAGTTGCCTGCTGACGTCGAGAGATGGCACCACCGACTGTCCTAGCGTTACCCCCTACGCGAGCCTTTCGTCGCGGCTCGCGGCAGAGAAACTTGGAACGCTCGCCGTTTATTTTTTTTCACACTTGAAGGAGAGGAGACTAGAGGAGGAGAGCGCGCGCGCGCGCGGTGTGAGTAGAAGCGAACGCACGCGCAGTGCACGCCGCTGGTAGAGAGAGAGAGAGAGCGGAGAGAGTAACGCGCAGCTGTTGGAGAGAGGGAAGGAGGAGAGTTGCGCGCTGCGTAGTGTGAGTGCGGACTACAAGGCCGTGGGACATAGACCTGAGCAAGAGATGCTCCGCATCTAAAAACAAATTAGTCGTTAGTTGATTATAGAGCAGGAGTTTAGGCTGCCAGAAAATGGCGACGTTGTTACCCACTGTAGACGAGCAATTTAGCCAGTGCAAGACGACTGCTAGCTTGGTGTTTTTTACGTGCACCACGCAGTAGGGATACACAACCGCACGCCGGCACGATGCTCATCCAGATCGAAACGGGCAGGGGTGGGGATTGAGCCCAGGATCTCTGGGTTCTGCTGTGCGAGCTTTCACTCGACGTGCTCCGGAGTTGGTGTGCGCCAGCCCACACGGCCACCGATCCCCTGGAGGCGCGTTCCCGGTACCGTAGTTACGGTGCGGTGCACTAGAAGCAGGGAAAAGCAGCGGCGGTGCCGTGTGAAGTCAACGGTGTTTAGAGCCACGCGTGGCGCTGGTATCGAAGTCCTGAGTGGCTGGTTCGGCTTGAGTGTGAGTTTCAGTTCAAGAAACCGGAGTCAACTTTGTCAACAAGTTTAGATACGGGTGGCTGGCAGGGAATTTGCTATTTACAAACTGTGGTAGACGCCCAAATACTTCTCTAGGGGGAATGCATCCTACTCCGCTTATTGACAATAGTCGGCGCGCCTACTGCGCAAATGTTTTTCCTGGCGGTTTGGACGTCTCGCCGTGCCGGAGATTGTGGTAGTACATCTTAACTGTGGTAAGCATGCGCGCCGCCCGAGCCGCTCTGCTCGGGCGACTGTAAGGAGGACTTGATCGCCGATGTGTGAATGGTGGGCACTCTGTGCCATCTGGACGGCTCCACGAACCGAGGATTGCGGGGCAAGGACCTGTCCTTCTTTTGCTGTCCACGGGAGCCACGGATGTGAGTAGACGGCATTTATGATATCCCGTTCTTGATCTCGATTGATGCTTCTCAATTAAATGATGGGGTATATGATTCCAGCCGCTGGGAATGTGTAATTCGCTGCCGGTCTGCAAATTTTGACGCCGTTTCCAGAAAAAAATCATGGGCCGGATCAAACTGAGTCGATCGGATCCTTTGCGTAACAAACGAGTGTGCTACGATCATTTTCACGAGGATAACTTTAACAACCCAAATTTGAAGAGTCAGGGTTGAGTGATTGCAAAATATTATTGAAGTGTAGGCCTGTACGCTCTATTTTATTTACCTATATACATCTACAAAGACTGTCAGAAATCGAAGAGATCTAAAGCGCGAGCTTTCTTTCTCGAGATGGCTTTGTACTTCGTCGTTCTCCACAGTCGAAGTTCCTATAATATTGATAATTGAATCGTTCGGATTAGTTTGAAGTGTCCAGTTTTTCAAAATAATTCCTTCTGCTGGGGAGCTGCTCTCCAAATTGTAGCAAATGTATAGATGCAGAGCTCTTCGTAGCAAAACGTGTTTGCGTTCCACGAACTCATTGACAACCATAATAGCCATAATAACACTTTCCCAAGCAAGATGCTTGTGCTGGCACTCGTGGTGTGCACGCGGCTCACGACAAATATCTTCCGATCTCGCGATTTTCAAAAATAGTGTCTTGTACACCACAGGCTGAAGTAAAACATCATACCATCAAGAAACTTGACCAACGGACCTGCAAAACAGGGCGCCAGCAAAATCAGGATTCCCAAGAGCGTCGCCTGTGGTTGAGGTTGGTTGAGGAATAAAGCATTGTCAATATTTTGAATGAAACTGTCAATTTAGCTGCCGGGTATCCCGAAATAAAACTTACGACCGCACTAAGATAGCCCGTAAACATCAGCGACCCGAGACAGTAAGTAGGACTATTTCTCGAGTGCGTGTGCTACTAATCACATTCGCGCGCAAAAAAAAAAAAAAAAAATTGAAGCATCAACTTTGATTAGGAAAAGAAATAAACTGACTATGGCACAATACATTCTTGCAAGTAATTATTTTTGCGCACTTTAAGTTGAGATTTGAAAATTTAATGCGGTGATGTGATCAGTTAAGGACGTATTTGAAGAAGTTTCCGCTTTAAATGCAAAGTCGTTGATTTACGTTGCCCATTTTATACCTTCAATTTATTTTGGGGACACCTGGTAAAATAATTTCTTAGTCTTATTTCGTTTTTCTGTAGATGTTCGTACTCTAAAAAAATGTTAGCTGACTATTACCCCTTTTAATTTGCATAATTATTCAGCATCTAATGTTTACATCACGTGCTCGTAAAGGCAGGCTAGGTTACATTATATCAATTGAATTATTCATTCATTAATTTTAACCCTAATGGCTCTTTCGGGCGTTACATAAGGGGAATGCCATACAAAGATTGGTACGCATCGCGACACTGTTAGCGCGAGCACGACATCGGCGCATTTTCGCATTTTACTTCTAAATAGTATTAGCGAGCACAAAATTTTGTCGCTTACATGGTAGAACTAAATTAGCTCTTTCCGTAGCAATAATAACTTGGATGACATCCCTTGGTTTCAAAGAGAAAAACTGGAAAAACCGGCGATCGCTTGTTCGCGCTAACAGTGTCGCGCTCTGTACAACTGAACCAAGTGGCAACAAAAAGAGACTAAGATAAAAAAATAAGGCACAAAGCATAAATTGAAGGTAGAAAGCATTTGACGCCATTTTGGCCTTAAAACATAGGATATAAAACAGATGGCGCATAATAAAAACATGTACATCAGAAACAAGACACTGACAACAACAAATATTACAGGGATACAAGGCTATTAAAGGGTTAACGTGTTTAGTGCTGAGACGAAGGACTAATTGTCACTGAGGGAGGCGATTTCTCTGGGGAGGCTGTTCCAGTAGTAGTGGAGAGTTTTTAAACATGTTGGTTCGTGCAAATATGGGGTTAATTTTGAAAGGATGATTGAAGAAAGACGATATATGGTGTACCGGTAGTAGGAAAAAGTCACTAAAAGACTAGGGACTGTAATACAGTTTATGAATAAATGATAAGCGTGCGAGGTGCCCTCTTGTAGGAAGAGGTGACAAGTTAAATCGAAGTTTTAAATTGCTTGCACTTGTGAATCGGGAATAGTCGCACGCTATAAATCTAGCAGCTTTGTTTTGAATAGATCCAATCTTATCTGCCAGATATGTCTGATGAGGGTGCCAGATGATTGATGCATACTTAAGTTGAGATCTGACAAGGGCAGTGTTCGTTTGAAACAAGGAGTTTTGTATTTGTGTTTGCTTGGAACAGGGTTCGTTTGAGAAAGCGTTCGCGACGCCTTGTTAGCAATCTGTTCAATGTGAAGGTTCCACGTTAAGTCCGATGAGAGATGAACGCCAAGATATTTAAAGGATAATACATTTTCATCGGCGTCGCTACCAATAAAGTACGTGTGAGGGGTGAGATTTCGTTTCGAGGTGGAGGTCATAGCTTTTGTGTGTATTTATTTTCATCAGCCACGTGTCACACCAGTTTGAAACTGTGTCTAGTCATCTTGTAAGATTGTACTATTGTAAGGGTCCATAACGGGACGGTAGATGACGCAATCATCCGCTAATAGACGAGCTCAAGATTTTATGTTAAGAGTAAAGATCATTGATGTACATAGGAAAAGCACAGGACCCAGTACAGACGCGTGCGGGACACCTGACGTCACGGGAAGAGGGTAGGCGAGGCGTTTGCCAATCACAACTGATTGGCGTCTGTTAGTCAAACAGGTTTTTAATCCATTTAACAACACCTGCAGATAAGTTTAGTTGAGTCAGCTTATATATCAACCGGCTATGTGGTAAGCGGATCAAACGCTTTCTGCGAAGTCAATAAAAATGGCATCGACGTGTCTGGACAGGTGAACGG
The DNA here is from genome assembly GCA_037355805.1 of Ixodes ricinus. Lineage (NCBI taxonomy): Eukaryota > Metazoa > Arthropoda > Arachnida > Ixodida > Ixodidae > Ixodes > Ixodes ricinus. Next base: position 17,597 of record JAZHYW010028139.1, on the reverse strand, counting down.
AATGATGAAGGTCATTTAACAACCCAGACAGCTGCGTCTCACATGAACGTCCACGCAGAAAGCCGTGCTGGTTAATAAAAATAAGTTGATTGGTAGTCAGCTGGGTCATGATTTGCGACGATATTATGGGTTTTAGAAGTTTACATGATACACAGGTGAGTGAGATGGGTCTGGCCTGTAGTTGGCAAATTAGTTTTTATCCCCGTCTTAGATATAGGAACAACATGGGCATATTTCCAATCGTCTGGTAATTCACCCGAGGGATTGTTGGAACCGCCATTCCAGAAGAGGGCCAGTAATTGATTTGGTTAGCTTTAATAACTTTGTGGATATGCCATCGGGGTCAGGGCTAGAGTTAGTGGGCAATCGGTCAATGGCACATATAACCCCATAGGCACAAATGACAATATCTTCCCTATTGCTTTCAATCGACATTTCTGATATAGTCGAATCTAAAAGAACATCCCATCAGTGAAAACACTGCTGAAAAACTCGTTGAGCTGGTCGGCCAACTGAGATTCACCAAGTAAGTTGTCACCAGAACCAAAGCACGGCAGCACACTTGAAGGCTGTGGGTCTGGTTTGTCCGTTAATTTCTCAATTTTATGAGATCTCATCCACTTTTGCTATTTTATTGAAACAATTGTGTATAAAAGTGAAAGCGCCGCTTAACAAACTCCCGTAACGCCGAGTCTAGAGTGGGGCAGCTCTTGACGAGGAGGAGGGGGAGGTCGCGGGGGCCATGACCGTCGGGGGAAGGGGGCGCTATTAGCGGCTCCCATGGCTCGGGTGTCACTTCTGACATCACTGATGACGTCATCAATGATGATGACGATGCGGATGCCGATGACGTCATTAGTGACGTCACTGATGACGTCATCGGCATCCGCATCGTCATCGTCATCGTCATATCGTGCCTCCGGGGGTCACGTGACCTGGGGGGGACCACGTGACTCCGGGGGTCACGTGACCCGGGGGGGTCACGACCTCCGGCGGTTAGCGCCGACGGCGACGGCGACGCCGGACGCCGCCGCTCAAGCCTGAAACGGGCGCCTAAGAGCTGCGCCTTCCCTAAAACGCTATAAATAATACAACTTCCCTCAAACAGAATTTTGCTCAAAAAATCTCTTTAGGGAACACACATTCTGAGCAAACACTTGCATCGACCGAACGGCCTGCGGTGCGCCCTCCGCCCACCGGCGAATGCCTGATAGGGATAACCGCGACTTCCATGGCAGTAGGTGGCGCCTTCCACCACTCCCATGGAGAGTGGGTATTGGCAGCGATCATACACAGTATCATACTTCATTTGGCGCAATCCAACGACAAACGCAGCTGGCCGAAACCTAAAATGACGTTTCATTTACGTGAATGATATTGAGGCAGTAGGTCAGAGAGTCTGAAGAAAGTGATGGGCGCATAAATGCCCCTCATCTATGATGACTGCGCCACGTGCGCTTCGGCAGGCAATCGCCACACGGTCGACGGTGATGAGAGGCCTGCAAGGGAAAAAGGACGGCTTGTACCGTGGTGGGATGCTGAAAATCCGGAAATCAATCCAACGTGCAGGCAAGATGCGCAACCGAGACCATCGCTGTGGCAGCCGCGGACGCTTTGAAAAGCACCTGAGACTCCGTGACTCTGTGGGAGGAATACCAGAAGCTTCCAAGGCAATAACACAATCTATGTGCGTCGAGGAGAAAAACAGATAGCGTGATCGCAATGTGATGATACAGATATCAGGAAGTGGTGGCAAAAAGAGCCGGAGAGAAGTTCTGGCGCCATATTGGAACACTGGGACGGAAGAGATAATCTCCTCCCCCAACTGATCGATGCCGAAAATGGAGTGTGTAGTGCACAACGTTAGAGCTCTCGTGATGAACACCTTCACAATCTTTGGGACGACACAGGACTTCTCATGGTAATGAGAGCGTGTCAGCAGTGAGGCCCATATATCAAAGATCCACTCGCTACCTAATTTGACGATTGACAACACTACCATCGTGGAGAGCATAGAGTCGCGGTGCGCGCTCAAGCGGCTGAACGGCGGCACTGCGCCGGGCCTGGACGGAATCCCGGCCAAGGTACTGAAAGGCCTGGGACCCGACGCTCAGGATGCTGTGCTGGCCCACTTGTCTCAGGCCGCATATGCCGCGGAGATGACCCGATCCCCACTGACTGGAGGCGCGGTCGAGTAACCTTCATCCCGAAAAGTGTGGAAACGAGCAGCTTGCTGCGTGACCACCGACCGCTCACCGTCACGGCAGTTGCATGGGCAGAGTATCTGCGCGACTATCATCAACTGGCGGATCACAGCATGGGCTGAGGGAGCCGGCGTGTTTACGGAACTGCAGAACGGGTTTCGAGTTGGCCGGCGGTTGGACGATAACTTATTTACATTGACCCAATGCATCGAGATAGCGCGAGCGGAGAGGCGACCCTGATATGCTGCTTTCTGGACATCGCTAAAGCTTATGATTGCGTCCCTCACCTAACGCTTTTGGAAAGGCTGAGACACCTTAATATGCCCCAAACATGGGTGAGGCAGTTAATCCGTCAGTTATACGACGGCAATGTTGTGACTAGCATCTCAATGGTGTGACATCAGGCGAGGTCACAGTTGGAAAAGGTTTACGACAGGGCTGTCCGTTGTCGCCGACGCTATATATGCTATATGCCTCTAGCATGGAAAAGGCCTTAGAAGACACTGGCATTGGTTTCACTCTGGAACACCGTCAACATGGTGATATTGTAGCGTGGCGACTCCCTGGCCTTGCCTATGCTGATGACCTCGTGCTGATGGCCGACATGTGGAAGACATGAGGAGGCTGCTAGTTGCCTGTGAAACTGCAGCGGAACACCTCCGACTTCGCTTCAATGCTGGCAAGTCAGCGACAGTAATTTTTTCTGGCGAGGAGTGCAATCTTGGATCGCTCATCCTGCAGGCTCATCCATACCTCTTCACACCGAGTACAGGTACCTCGGAATAACACTGTCGGCCAGAGAGGACTACTTGACTGAGCACCATGAGGGCCTCAGGAAGTCCTGATAACTAAGCGGAACATACTGCGAAGGCGGAGCCTATGGAGCTGTGACCGATACATTGTCACCCGAGAACTTTGGAAGGCTGTGGCTGTGCTCGGGCTGACTTTGGAAACAGTCATATGCGTTCCTAGTGAGCTACGCACATATCTTGAGCGGCGCCAAGGGAGGTCGGACGGCAGGCACTAGGGTGTCATGGACAAGTACCCAATTTGAAGGTGAACATTTGAGAGAAGTCTCTCTGGTTGGGGAGCAACAATAATAATAAATGAAATATACACCAACCAAATCCTCGTTTAAAGGCGGAACCCTACGTTTCGAGACCGGCTCGGTCTCTTCTTCAGAGGTTGACTGCGGCTATGGCCGTTGAGGAGCAGTTTTTTGTTTCTTCTTCTTCTACGGCAGTGTTCATCGTTTTGCATCGGTGAGGTGGCGAAGTCCGTTCACGTAGACGGTCGGCAGAGTGCCGAGGATCTATTATGTTTTCTGGAGTCATTTGTATGTGCCAGGATTCAGCCAAAAGTCTATGTCTAGGATGGGTCTCAACAGCCAGGATGCTGGTGTTGGCAAAGTCAATTCTGTGGTCCTTGACGTGTAGTGCTCGGCTACGGCGCTTCGTTCATGGTCGAACTTTCGAAGAGCATAAGAGCGATGTTCGAAAGTTCGACCATGAAAGCGCCGCCAACCAGCGCTGCGTTTTGAGTGACTTTGCCTTTTATAGCGTCTCGCTGTTGAACCATCTAGACATAGACTTTGTCACAACGCAGAAAACGTAGATCCTCGATACGCCGACCTCTACGTGAACGGACTTCGCCACTGACGAGGCACTGCCATGGAAAAGAGGAAAACGAAGCTTCTCCTCAACGGCCATAACCGCAGTCAACCTGAAGAGACCGAGCCGTTCTCGAAAACGGCAGTTCCGCCACCAAACGAGTTGGGTGGTGTATATTTCATTTGGTAACCTAGGTACCCAATGAACTGGTAGAAGGCGACGTCGGCTGGTCTTCCTTTGAAGCGCGGGAGGCAAACAGCAAGCTTCAGTACTACACACGTCTCCGGTACATGGACGGAGACCGGTGGGCTAGGCGAGTTTTTATGTACATTCACTTGAAGCTATATCAACTCGACGTGGAGGAAGCGAGTCACTCGTCTTGGGACAATGTTTAGGATCTTCTGCTTGGCCACTGAACCTCAAACAGAAAAGGAGTGGATGAGCACAGTGCGGGAGGAAGTGAAGAGGGTTGAGAGGGACCGTTGGATGAGCGGCATGCTACAACACCATTCCATGCACATGTACGCGTCCCTGAAGACGGAGATTGCCCCGGTGACTTTCTGCGGGAACACACTGGGCAGTCGACTGCTTATTGAGGCCCGTGGTGGTGCCCTACGCACCCGCCTATACCGAAGCAAGTACGATAGCAGCGTGACTGACACGGTGTGCAGTGCGTGTGGAGCGGGCGAAGAGACAATCGACCACTTGCTGCTTGCGTGCAGGGCACTGCACCCAACGCCTGTCGTGGGTGCCCGCTTGGAGCAGGCACTTGGTTTCACCAATGAATACACCCATGTAGTATGCCCCAAGCGGAGGCTCGAGGCATGGTGGCAGACTCGACTGAAAAACCGGGGGCCTGACCAAGATGACCAAGGTGACCAAGATGGCCAATAGCCGCTGCCTTACTTTTGGCTGGAGGGGCAAACACTCACTTAAAACGACGGTGTCAGGTGAACTGATTAACGTTGACTGTGCGAAAGTGACGGTTGGCGAACTTTGGAGACACGTGCCAACCACTTCTCTTTTGTTGTCTTTTTTATTTCGTTTTTCTTTTTGCTTTTATTGGCGTGTCTTACAAGACTCTCGATACAAAGAGGTTGCGCTGCAAATATACATACATACATACATACAATTCAATGGGAAACACCCATGGTTGCTGGTCATCCAGCCATTCATACTGCGCCAAACCTGTTCGCGCTGAGGCAATTGGATTTTCGGGGAATAGGATGTACAGTCAGAGGCAATTTGACCTGCGACAACGGAGCGAGCGGCCACAGGGAACAATTGCCGTATGCAGCGCTGCCTTCGCTTTTTCGCGCTGGGGAAGAGGCTACCGGAGCAGTCCATGTTTCGCTGCCGGGGAGGTCGAGTCAAAACAAATGCCCCTCGCGCTAGAATGGCCTTCAATCATATCAGATAAGCTCTTTTTTTGCACAATATTTTTCCTGCGTTTTATCTTTCGCCTTCTCTTTGTAAATTTTGACTGTAGTTCCTCAAGCGGTCAAACGCTCCGCTGTTTGATTTTGATCATGGAAAGTAAGTTAAGAATGACTAATAATTCATTTATAGGCGTGCACTCACTACTTTTAGTTACTTTTACTTTTACGTTCACTTTTAGTTATATGTTTGTTAGACTGAACCGCGAACCGTAAACTGAGATCAAGTTGGAATCATTACGTGCAAAAGAACTGATAGTAATGCCCGACGGCTTTACAAACTCATGCTAAGATATCAGCACCAGAACGGAAGCAAACCAAATTAGCCTTGCCAAGGGAACAATGAAAATACTGAAAAAATATAAGTCGGCGTATTTGGCTAACCACTTCGAAATGCCGCGCCGTATAGCCGGCCCCTATATCGTGTTCCCTTCTGTGTTTACCTCACCTGCACAAACCGCGTTAGTGTAGCTTAAGGATATTTTTTTAAAGAAATCTTTAATTTAGATTTTTTTTATTGTAGACTACTCTCCAAGCTTTATGAGTGCTCAAAACTCATATCCTTGTTTTTTTCGGCACTTTGCTTTAGACTTGGGGCCGAGAATGTTTGTATGCACCATACGATTTATTTTGATGGTCGGCAGCACGCCAAGAAAAAGATGTTCTAAAGCCTTACGTGTTTTTTTCTTCTAATTTAACATTTGACGCGTGTGAGCTGTGCAAAAGATTTTAAGTTGTGGGGATATTTATACGGCTACGTGTGTTGGTCAGCTATTTAAAGTTGCGACGAGTCACTCGCTCTAGATGAGCAATTTAGCCAGTGCGGTATAACCGCTAGCCTGGGGTCTTTAACGTGCACCACGCAGTGGTGATACACGACCGCACGCAGGTACGATGCTCATCCAGATCGAAACGGGGCCCTAGGGTGGGGCTCGAACCCAGGATCCCTGGGTTCTGCAGCGCGAGCTTTCGCTCCACGCGCGCGTCGAGCTGGGTGTGCGCTTTAGCCCACTCGGCCACCGATCCCCCAATATACGTGTACCGGATGTGTGCCGGTGCTACACTCAAAAAAGTCCGTGCGTCTACTTTCCGCACAATACTCGAAGAACTAATCACCGCAACTTACGAAGGCAGCTCAGCGAATGACAATGCCAAAACGTGTTTCTACAAAAAAACAAAAAAACACGCAGTCGGAGTTGTGACATCAAGCAATGCAAAACGTCACGCTTGCATTGCTTATTGTCACAACACAGACTGCGTTTTATTAGTCTAGAGGTATGTTTCGGCATCGTCATTGTGTAGTGTTTAACAAACCCGCTGTTGGCTATCACAAGTAAAAATGAAATTCAAAGCTCGGTGAAGTCTGGGCAAACGAAATTTTGTTTTTTATTTGTGAAATTCTTGAGAGAGCAGCATCATGGAGGCTACACGCTTTCGTTTGCAGAAGACGACGTGGAACTCCCTCTTTCACGTCGACGTTGACGCTGATGTTCACAGGGTTACTCGATAAGTGGCTTCCGTCCGGTGCATCGATGTACAAGGCTGGAAGGTCCAGCTCGACATGGCCATCTTTAATGTCTACGATCACGGACTTCTCGACATGAGCAGCAGACAACACGGCCCGGAGAGGCGCTCCGCTCTTTACCTTGGGCGGCACGACGTCGACGACCATGTTCACTTGCAGCGGCATGTGTTCTATGTTTAAAGACGACGTCGAGATAGCGCTAGCAATCTGGCGGTTCAGAGTCGCCTGGAGAGCTTCTCCTAGAAGCTGCTGTGAAGAGGCTGATTTTGACGATACGCTCTTTTTGGTACGTTTTACCTTGGGCGGGGACGTGGCTATTGATGAGTCGCTCGTTACTATTTCTCTATACTTGTACTGACCTTCAGAAGGGCTCGTTTCAGATGGCTTGACGTCTTCTCGCAGTAACATGGCACCAGCTGAAACGGCCTTCTGGATAGTTCCATCAGCATTTTCTCCGGTGGCCGCCAAGGAACGGGCGTCGCTGCCAGTCATCTTCGGTGGATGAGGATGACTCGAGTCGTAACTTTCCGTCCTTTGCGCTTCGGCCGGAAGCAGTTCGGTGGTTTCCACAACTGCCACAGGTTTTTCGTGTAAGGATGGAACAATCTGGCGCTGTTCTTCGGCGAACATTTTACCGCCAGCAAAAGGTGATATTTTGGTGTCGACCGTAGAACCTGCCGTCCCTGTCGCTCTCGGTGTTTCCACCTCGCGTTTTTCGAAGGCAGCAACAGCTTCCTCTGCGGTAAATAATCCGGGAGTAGAAAAAATCTGACGATCGTAAGCAGCCGGTGTTTCATAAGCCCTATGATGCTCTACAGGTATCATGTCGAACGCTGAAACAATTCGACGGTCCTCATCTTCTGATGTTTGTTTGCCGCCCCATGTAGTTGGCGTTTTAACTTTGCTGATGTCATGATCACTTTGTGTCGCTGTTTCTTCGGGCACCTTTTCGAGTTGTTTATCAGTACCAGCGTTTTGCACTGCCACTGCATCAAATGCAGAAACAATCTGGCGATATTCTTCCGGCGTTTTTTGATCGCTGGTTGGGGTCTTTCTGCCACTTGGTAGGGGTTCTCTTTTGTGCTTCTGGATATCTGCATACGTCTCTGTGATTGCAGGTTTAGCACTGATGTCATGATCACTTTGTGTCGCTGTTTCTTCGGGAACGTTTTCCAGTTGTTTATCAGTAGTAGCGTTTTGTAATGCCCCTACATCAAATGCAGAAACAATCTGGCGGTATTCTTCCGGTGTTTTTTGATCGCTGGTTGGGGTCTTTCTGCCACTTGCTGGGGGTTCTCTTTCGTGCTTCTGGATATCTGCATATGTCTCTGTGATTGCAGGTTTAGCACCGACTTCAAGCTTTTCGTTTCTTGTGGCTCCTGCCGCGTTTCATCAAATGTCTTCTGCAAGGAACGTATCTTGTCCATAACATCAGATGTAAGCTCACGTTTGTCCCACAAACAGACTCTCCTCTCACCCGCTGTGTCTTCATCTGCTCGTTGCGCTGATCCTAGCGTGGTCGTTGCTACAGAGCTTAGTGGCCGCTCAAAGGATTCACTGATATTACTTTCGGTAAAAGGAAGCATACTAGTGAATGTGTCCTGCTCTGGCTTCTGAAACAAATCTGTCGCCCCAAGTTCTGTAGTTGGTTTTTGTCCACTCTTCGAGGAATGCCAGGAGCTTGTGGTGTCAGCGGGGCTCTTCTCTGTGGTTTGATATGACGAAAAACCGGAACTCCAGTCAGCTGCTTTTCGGCCAGGCATATCTACCACTTTTCGATCGCTCTCAATAGTGTACGGAATGTACGCAACCATGCTTCTAGGCTCAGATGAGATTGTGCTGGGGCTTGTGGTTTGAAACACGCGTGGTTGTGGCTGCGCGCGGCCGGGCGGGGCTGAAGACTCCTCCCCTTTCGGCTCGGCGTTAACACCCTTGGAGTGGGTGTCGTCTTTCTCCGAGGGTTTGCTCAGAGAGCCGAAAGGAAAAAGTAAGCCAAACTTTGTCGCTGGCTTCTGGCGCGACGGGCGACCTCGGGCGCTCCACTAATTGATCCTGAAAAGACGGGGCAGCAGATCCATTGCGAATTTCCTGAACGCCTCGCTCCGTGCTTGGAACTTGTTTTATTTGGCTTACATTCGTGAATGTCGAGAGACTCTGCTGCGGCCTGTCAACTAGCTGGCCCGACTCTTGTAGAGAAGGCAACACGTGAATTAGCGCGTCAGATGAATGTCCCGTCGTTCTTGACGCCACCTCTGAGAGCTCTCTTAGTTGCGGTTTCCCTTCAGGTCGCGTCGAACTGATTGCGCTTTCACCGCGAGAAGGAGGGAGCTTGCTCGTCCTCTGGCGGATTGCTTAACGCTTGACGTGCTCCATTCTTTGTGGATGCTGGTGGAGCTGGGCACCGATATTCTGGATATGGCCACAGGCGTTGGACTTTCGGGTGGTGAGATGGCGATCGAGCATTGGCTCAAGCTGGCCACGCGGTTCGTTATGAATGTAGGGGATTGCGACCTCACGATGGCCCTCACGGTCTGGAGCGCTCCGGAACTGGATTTGCACACGTCCATTGTGGCCGTGGTGTTCGTGGAAACTTGCGTTCTGGACGAGGATCCAGGAAGTGCGTACAGTCTTGTTTGGCTTGTATTCGTGAACTTAGAAAGGTTTTGAAAATTGTCATTTGACCTGGCTGACTCTCGTAGAGAAGGCAACGCCCGACAGAACACGTTGGTCAAATGTCTCGAGGTCCTTGAGGCCGCTTTTGAGAGCTCTGTTCCTTCAGGCCGCAGTATGTGTCCGATGGCGCTGCTATTGCGAGAAGGGAAGGATTTTGTACGTGCTCCGGCAGACCTCTGGGTGCTTGACGTGCTCCATACTCCGAGGATATTGGAGCGGCCGGGCGTCGAAACCTGAGATATGACCACAGACGTTGGACTTTGGACGGGCGAGATGACGACAGTACATGACTGGTGCATGCTGCCTCTGCAATTGGTGAGGGATAACCGCGACATTATGATAGTCTTCGCGGATCGGGGCGGAGAATTTTGCTTCTGCTTTCACCGAATACCTATTCGTCTTCCTCTTCTCTGAAAGTAGAAACGGTAGAAACACAAAGCCGTTAGAGACCCCTTGAAAAAATTACGCCCTCTTACGGTCAGTGAGGGTGTTATATACTAGTCGATGCCGCGAGACCTTTCATATTTACGGAGTGGGACCCCGCGACAGAAGGAGCCACGTGAAAAATAAAGAAGAGGACTGCTGTGTTCTGAAACCGCTACACGTCTCCATATTGTCTCGTCGGCTCCGGAGTCTTGGTATATAACAGTGGCGACGAGGATAGCCGAAGTGGCTAAACACATCTCGCAAACACGACACAGTATTTGCGCTTGTGAAGCCTGTGTCAAAATGTTGCCCATGCCAGCGTCAAAGGCACCAGTTAACTGGCCCGAAACACACGAAAACTGGTCCAGAGTACATGTTGATTTTCTAGGCCCTTTTAGAGAAAAAATGATCTTGGTAGTGGTCGACGCACACAGTAAGTGGATCGAGGCCGTTCCTATATGAAACAGGCTACAAGCGCAAATACTGTGTCGTGTTTGCGAGATGTGTTTAGCCACTTCGGGATACCCCACACTTTGGTCTCGGATAATGGTACACCTTTCACCAGTGCCGAGTTCTTGAAGTTCACGTTGAAAAACAACATAACGCACATCAGGACCGCACCATTTCACCCACAGTCAAATGGTCTGGCGGAACGCGCGGTAAGAACTATAAAAGATGGGTTGAAGAAAATACAAAACGACGACATTACGACCAGCCTGGCAAGGCTTCTTTTTAATTATAGACGGACACCATCAAGCTCGGGAAAGTCACCATCTGAACTGCTGCTAGGATATCAAATTCGCTCGTGACTTGACACATGTTTCCCATCACACTCCACAGCATCTGCACAAGACACAGAATGGACGATCCAACCTGGGGACCCGGTGTACGCCAGAAACTATGGGGCAGGAAACAAGTGGATTCCTGGAAAAGTCACGGCGACAACGGGAGCACGCATGGCAACCGTCGAAACTCCGTTCAAAGTGATAACACGCCATGCGGACCAACTACGTAAACGGCCGCCAGAGAACAACGAGGTCATGCCGGCTCCTCCACGGTCGTCACCAGGCCCATCAACCAAGTCGAAGGTTCATGGTGATTGCAGCCCACAACAACCACCGGAGACCTCGAGTGAAGTCTGTGAAAGTGCACCCCAACGACGCTCCGCTCGCGTGCGGAAGCCGGTTCAGCGCTTTCAATGTTAAGGGGAAAGGAATGTTATAGACTAGTCGATGTCGCGAGATCTTTCATATTTACGGAATGGGACCTCGCGACAGAAGGAGCCGCGTGAAAAATAAAGGAGAAGACTGCTGTGTTCTGAAACTGCTACACGTCTCCATATTGCCTCGTCGGCTCCGGAGACTTGGTATATTGCCGCCCGCAGAGCCGAGAAAGCAACGCTCGGTCACGGTCTTCTAGAAGATTCCCATTCATTCTCGCACTAGTTGTAACTTTCCCTTTGCTTTGTTGTTCTCGAAAAGGCCAGTTCATCCTCGCCCTGAGCGCGCGACGCTCGAACCTTCTTTGCCGAACTTTCGAGATAGTGACGCACGGTAGATAAGCAGCTACCCGCGACCGTGTCGAAGCAGTCCCGCTCCTGCTCTGTTGTCGCCGCCGAATCGCCGCCTGCTTTTCTGCTGCCTCGACGCTCTTTCGTTCGTTTATTATTTTTGGTTGGCACAAGTTCGCCTATTAAGCCGTTATTTTTCAGTTTACTCTTCGCCTTCTCGTCGCCTTAATTCGTGACATTGCTGGTGGAGGTGCGGGGTATGAAACCCGTGCAGCGTACCCCTACAAGAACTCGTTCAGCAAGCCCCATTTCCCGACGACCTTCCGTTGAAGACTCGGAGCATCGTGCCAGCCGCCGTCTTCAAGGGCAAGCTCCTGAACTCGGACCTCTTCCGGCAAGAACAAAGCAAAGGGAAAGTTACAACTAGTGCGAGAATGAATGGGAATCTTCTAGAAGACCGTGACCGAGCGTTGCTTTCTCGGCTCTGCGGGCGGCAATATAACAGAGGGGAAATACGTTTTTAAAAGAAAAAGGTCAAACTCTTCGCGCTTGGTTGATATTGTGAGCAGTGGCGGGACTTGTATTTCGATGAGCATCGTACCGGTGTGCGGTAGTGTATCACTACTGCGTGGTGCACAGTGTAAGAAAAAAATGGAGGAAAAAGGTGGCAACGGCGCATCATCCTCCCTTCTACTGATACGCCGCCAAGCGGACACGATAAGAAGGGAAGAAAGAGACGTTTTTCTCCTTTTCCAGGCAGACGGAAGAAAGCTTCCGCCCTCCCGACTCATCTTCTTTCGGTTTTGTTTTTCGAGCACGTCACACACGTTGTTTAATAAAGTTGTTGAGTTGATTGAGCTTCAGCGGCAGCGAAGGCCGCCTATAATTCCGTCTCCCAGTCCAAACGTGCAGAGCATTTCGGTTGCATTGACGTTTTTACCACTAATTTTATCAAACGAGCAAACGAAGCCGCTAGAAACAGCGAAGTTCCGGAGCAGTGCCAGCAGCGCTACGTACACTGGGCTAAGATGGCCATCTCCGCATTGCGGAACCCACGCGGAACCATGCGGAACCATACGGACCACGCGGACCACGGGAAACGATGTGTCCACAGTGGATGTGTCGACGTTGACGACGTTATGGAAATCGCGGAAACAGCGTCCAAGACAGGCAGATTTTGCTGCCGGGTGCCTGGATGCCTTCTGTGCTGAGTTCGGTTCTGTTTTCCGATGCCCAGTGCCAACCGGCAGTCAACGTAGTTTTGTATTTCTGCGTGTCAGCAACATAGCAGCAACATCGCGATGGCAGTGTTGTGCGTTGTGAACAGAATACTGGAATTATCGCCGATGTGACCGATGTGTTCGCGTATCAGTGGTGTAACAACAAGATGAGCTGTCGGGCATTGATGCCGATGGTCGGGCCGTGATCGGAGGGGGCGGGGTGTCGCAGGTTGACATTCCGCTTTACATTCAAGAGTTTAAGACCACTTAAGAGATTAGGTGCAATCGATCGACGTGCGGATAATCATGTTGGAACGCTGGTCTGAACTCTTATCGTACAGTGGCCAATGTGACTGTCGGTTGTCTCCTCCCCAAGAGCGATTGCGCTCTGGGGAAAGGACTGAACAGTATGAAAATATGACGGAAACTACGTATATTTATACTTTGGAATTTTAGCATTAGAGCAAAGCTATACGCACTACGCCGTGCACCTCGACCGGAAATGGGTATACGCACTACGCGAAACTCGTATAAAAGGAATGATTACAACGTGCTTCCAAAGCGGTGGCATAGCATAGTGGTAAAGTGTCTGCTTCATACGCAGCGGGCCCCGGCTCGATCCCCAGTGTGGGCTTATTATTTTTTTTAGAGAACCTTTTCTTTTTGTTGAGAATTTGGTGATATTTACGATATTTATTTTTTACGATTAATACAAAAAACAACAACAACAACAACAACAACAACAACAACAAAAGAAAAACGAATGTTGCCGACGAAACTTTGCAGAATTAAATGGTATGGTACTCCCTTTCCGGAGGTGCAGTCGGGGACAGCGGGGCTTGGGGTGCTGGCTGGACGCCGCGAAGCGGCGTATACGGGTTAAGTTTTGTAATTAGCAGCCGCACACTGTCGCCGCCAAGCGGCGTGAACGTAGGCAGGGTGGGGGGGGGGGGAGGTTGAGGGAGGCCAGGAGAAGGCAGCTTGGCGGTTCAACCGAGTGTCGCCAGGGGCCGACAGCGTCTAATTTTTCCCCTAGTGGCGGTTCCGCCCTCGATCTTTACATGAAGGGTTCTCGCATCGGCCGCAACGTACCAAAAGGCTGCGAAGGCGCTGAGGTCGCGCCGACGCCTGCCGCCGTTTCCGGCTTCCGGCGAGAGCGCGCGGGCGTCTGGCGTCTGCTAGTCTGCAGCTCTGCTCCTCGTCCCTACCAGCGGGCCGACGGTCTTCGTGCGGCGCCCGCACTGTTTTGGTTGCCTGTTAAAACTATGGGCCGAACAATGCTTTGAGAAATGTAATTGAACTTTTTAAAGGTTTGTTGTAGATACTATGCTGCAAAGTAGGGTCCAAAGGTTGTAGATACTGTGCTGCAAAGGGGGAGTGTGGTATGATTGGTTTGGCAGAGGTCCCTGCATTCTCAGATCAAGGTCCTACCTAACGTCTGCAAAGAACGGCGATATTGACGGTGTGTAAGGCAGATATATTTGGGTGCGCTATTTATAGCGCATGTTCAAGTCGCGCACACAGCTATGGCCGCCAGTGAATGCTCCCTCTCAAACAAACGCGTCATTCATAACGCTCGAAAACCTAAGTGCAACAACGGGAATGAGTTCATTCGAACTGGAGTCACTCTGCACTGAGCTGCGCCACAGAGTTAACAAGCCGCTTTACAGGGGTACGGAAACGAAATGTTGGCACTTATTTCTTTGTTTAGATGTGATCTATGTTGTGTCGGCAGCCGAGAAACACTAGCCTGGACTAGTGTTTCTGGGCTGCCGGAAGAGAAGTCAGGAAAACTAATTTTAAAACAAATCAACATGTTTTAAAATTTCGTATAGTGGCGATCTGCGAAGCCCATTTGGAATGCGTCATCGTCACGAGTTCCATAGAAGCAGCGCCAGTTCGCGGCAGTATGCTCGCTCGTGGAGTTAACTAGTCCTGAATGTGACTTGGCGGAGAACGCTGATGCTTTGTTCACAATACGAATGCAACCCGCCAATCCCTCATAACACACGCCAACGTAAGCGCAAGAAGTGGAAGGATTTCGTTCAGACTTCAAGCAATTACAGCGTCAGAGTTCGAGGCTCTTCCTCAGTGGTAACGCCTCCGCATCGCACGCAGCGGACCCACGCTCGATTCCCGCGGGCGTTCTTTTTCAAGGATTTGGAAAACGTCAACCACGGACGTCCTACATCGCCAACTACAACTACTACGTCAACAACTACTACTACCACAACTACAACACAAAGAGCACATAACAACTATCGCTATAGGCCTCCTGCTTTGTCCAGAGGGCGCTAGAAAATGCGGCTTGTTAGGACTTGGTTTGGATAGTACAAACTTGAGCGTCTCAATATGTGATACTGTAGAAGCGTGTCTGCTTTGGTACCGAACGCGATCACAAGGAAAATCCAAAGAAACAACAAGAATTCAAACGCAGTCGAAGCACAGGTTAAAGCTAAGACACTAAGGGCCGGTTGCACCAACGTCGCTTACCTTAACCCAAAGCGGCTCTTTCGTAAGTCGGCTTAGCGCCCTAAGCCGAGCTCGGATAAGCACGGGTTTAAATTCCGGTTGCACCAACGTTAACCCGGCTTTACAGACGCGCCCCTAGCTAAACGCTGGATTTGCGTAGGGAATGTAGGGACAAACAGAGCGAACTAGGGAACTCTCAGAGGAATGAATACGATTGGCGGAGAGGAATCACGGGATGTAAAAAAAGAAAAAAAAAAGAAAAGAAAACTGCCGTAGTAGCCGTTGTTGGCGCCTGCTTTTCGCTGTATTTCTTCGGTGAGTAACATATTAAAGACCTCCAGATTCAATCATTTTTTAGCTTAACTTTCAAAAACATGAGTCAAAGCTTTAAATAAACACAGATGCTCTATACATTTGTGATTGTGTGTTTAATATCGGTTGATAACAGAATATTTTGACAGTGACAGTAGTTTCGTGCTCACATTTTGAGATGAGTAAAGCTATACGCACTCCGGAGTGCATTTCGGACGAGATGGCTATACGCACTCCGCCGAGAACTCATGCCCGTCGGGCCACCCTTTTCGAACGGCGCGTGTATCACTGGGGAGCGTGTTAACCCAGCCCCCGCCTGCGTTCACGCCGCTTCGCGGCGACAGTATTGGCTGCTAATTACAAAACGTAACCAGTACACGCCGCTTCGCGGCGTCCGGCCGGCAACCCAAGCCCCGCTGTCCCCGATCGCACCTCCGGAAAGGGAGTCCCATTTAATTCTGCGAAGTTTCGTCGACAACATTATCGCAAAAAAGAAATGTCGTAAACATCGCATTATGCCTCAATAAAACAAAATGAAAAAAAAAAAAAAAGTACGCCCACCGCGGATCGAACCCGCGTCCACTTGCGTACAAAGCGGACGCCTTAGCCCCTATGCTATGCCATCGCTGAAAAAACTCGTTGTGACCATTCGTTTTATACGAGTTTAGCGGAGTGCGTATAGCCATCTCGTCCGAAATGCACTCCGGAGTGCGTATAGTTTTACTCTTTTGAGATAACGGAGCCATCGGGGGCCCCAAATCTCACCGAACGCGAGAAGTACTCTCTACTCGCTACATCGCTGAAGACAAAACATCATCGAGAATAAGTAGGCAGGTAAGACGACTACTGAAATCAAGTCATGCCTGAGACCGATGAAGTTCAAAACAGTGACGAACTCGCCACGGCAGCTGCGAAAATGCCCCGAAATCGTCGAATAGAAGTCGTCGAGAGCTTGCATCGACCGTACTCGTTGCTATCAGCAAGGTGACAAAACTGCACTGTACCGTCGTTGAACTGATTGTGTCAAACCCTTTGGTAATGGAACTACGTATATTTTGCTTTAATGACAAAGAAAGAAGGTATAACTATCAATACATCAAAGCGACACTACTGGTAGATCCCTTGACGATCATACAAACTGTCAATTATTGAACACGCAAAGGTCGCCCAGACCAATTTTTTTTTATTCCTGCTGATAGAGAACCATAAGCTTGTTCGCGAGTGATAATAGGCAGATCTTGAGTTCATACAAATAGACGGCGGCAGACTTCGAAGTACGAAAACTCCCACTAGTACATCACATCGTGCCGACGAGAACGGTCGTCTCTTCGCATCACCTGCCCCAGCCTGCCCCAATACAGCGCTGAACGAATCTCGCATTGTAGTCGTTACGATTTACCGTCGCCACGAATAAAAGATATAGAGCAAAACATTTCTAAAAAGCACGATCACCAGAAAAGTTGCGGTTATAGAACGCAGTTTTCTGAAGGGAAGATTCTACTCGCGAGACAAGGGAAATTCGCTGAAGGTTGTCTCAAAACTAAAGAAATTGAATTTTCGCAGTTTTATTATTTAAATGCGCCTTAATCTGATGCAAATGGCAGAAGTGTCCACAATCAGCTGATGGCCGAGATCATGTACGGCTACTATTCAACGCACCGATCGGATTAAAGTATATGCTTTGCAAGCAGAAATTAACAAGGTGTTAAATATCAATACGTTAGAGTTATGCGAAAATCAGTAAGTACATACGAACAAGCTCGTTGACAGAAAAACCAACGGGAAGACAGACGTGAGCCCCACAGCTCCGTGCGTATCCCGGTTAGGGCTAACACGCACTGAGAGTGGAGAGCCAGCTTGAAAACAGGGGTCGATAAACACTTCACGAGACAATATTTTGCATCCTTGTCACAATCGAAGGCCATTCTGTCGAGACTCTCACGCTGTTCTGGCCTAAAACACTTTGTACAACCAATTTCGTCCACCGCGCCGACCGCCACAAACCAGCCGCCATGTTTATAATCCAGGATTAAGAAACAAGCAAAAGCAAAGCGCCCAATGTTGAGCCAGTTGAGCGCTCAAGATAAGCGTAGTTTAGTGCTAGGTTTAGCGATAAGCGATTTTGGTGCAACCGAACGAAACCGAAACTTAGCTTAGGTTCCTGGCTAAGCTCCGCTTTTCGCTAAGCGGCGTTGGTGCAACCGGCCCT
>JAZHYW010028137.1:0-37713 GCA_037355805.1 Ixodes ricinus | reverse complement strand
TAAAAGAATATCGCTCCCACATTCGGAAGACTTTTGAAACGTTTGTTAATTCAAATGGATGTCGGAAATGTTTCCTTTAACACACAATTTTATATTCATAATAAATTTAAATAACTAAATTCAAAATTTAATGTGATATAAAGTTCATTGAAACAAGCTTTTATAGGAAACACGTAAAAAATGGCCACTCTTTGTGTTCAATTATCAAACAAAAAAAACAGTTCGACAAATATTTTTTAAACCTTCAGGCGCATAAAATAAAACTATATTTCAATACGCACGATGAAAAATATATTGAAATTGTCATCAAAGAGTCCTAGTGCAATAGCTTCATACGAGAGAAAATAGCGAGTTGTAAAAATGCCATCTCCCACTGGCTGAAGGAACGTCAGTTTTCGCTTCGGCCGCTTCAATGGCAAATAACTTGACAAGAAAAAATCTGCCAAGGTTGCCGTTCACACTGTCTTTCATTTTAAGAATTCTGTCGAAACATATATTTTTTTCAAACAAAGAAATGGACCCTAAACCGTGCTTGAGTTGAGATGAAATCACCCTATGAGTAGACAAAACACTTGGCAGCAAGAAAATGAATATTGTCTTCTGACCTGCACAAATGTTTGTTAATAAAATACACCCAAATGCGCTTGCAATGCTCAAACTTTCGCGTTTTAATCCGACCGCTAGCTCCATAATCTCACGAAGTTTCAGCTACCTGCGAAAAGAAAACACGGTTCATTTTTCTAAACACGCCCGGTGCTGAAAGCCTCTGAGTACCAGCCCCGAGGTACCGCTATAACACAACGCTTCTGCTTCAGAAAAGCGAATCGGATGCTCAAATGTGAGGTTTGAACACCCAGAGTTAAACAAGCTCACCTCTGCTAAGGGTACCAGTCACAGAGATTATCGTGGCAACACTAATGCGTTCCAAACGCAAGCTTCCGTGTGCCTGTCAGCATTTTCTTCCTTTTTTTTGTTTGTACATGGCTACATTTACGTTTTTTTTCCCGGGAGGACGCGTGAAAATTCAACGCATGCGCAGTGGCGAGCCCTTGTTTCTTTGGGGCCACCCAGAGACGTATATTGAGAGAGTTTGGCCAATAGGCGGAGCAAAGGACGCCGCCAGCGCCGAATATTCCCCCGCGGTTAGAGCGTAAACTAAATAAGTGACAACGCGTCGACCAATCAGAAAACCACGACGTCACAATATCGAAAATGACATTTAAAGCGTGAAATAGAAGCGTTCAATCTCGCAGCAGCACGACGACGAGGACGACGACGACGTTTAGAGGATGCCACACCGGACGTCGGGGTGCCTCAATCTAAGCCCTGGGTCTCGGTACCTCGGAAGCGGCAGCTTTCTGCTCTGACTGGGCTACCCCTTGGAGCCTGATGCTTCGACCCCAGTGAGCGACAGCACCATAATGCTCCTGGGGCTCCATTGTGCAACTCAAAACCAGTGCATATACCTCTAACGGAATGTATTCTGGGTGAAAGAAAGGCGTGAAAAGAACGCGACGCGAGAAAAAGAAGGAAAGAAAATTAAGAATGTTTTTTTTTATACAGCGTGCTGAAGTTGAACGAAAAGTGAAAACCCCCTCTGTTTCATAATTTTTTTCTCAGCACTCGTACATGATAAAGGCACAAATTTTGCTTAATTTCGATGGCAATAAAAGGTTCTACACGGGATATTATTTTAAAAACAAAAGTAAACATAGTGGACTAAAAAAAACTCCGCAGTTTAGGTCACAGTTGTTCGCGGAGGCATGTTTGGGGATTTTTACAAAGATTGGATCGACGAATCATAAATAGTAGTTAAAATTTCGTTTTACCGACTTGCATATATATAACGATAAAAAAATAAAGACGCTCTCTTTTGATTACTTTGAGATTGAGAGTGGTTCAAAAACGCCACACACAACAATCGTCAAAACCCACCATCAGCACTTGCTCTTTTTTTGCATATTTAGAGGCTTAAAACTCAAAACCAGTGAAAAATACCTCTAACGGAATATATTCTGGGTAAAAGAAAGATGCAAAAAAACGCGACGCGAAAAAAAAATTAAAAATGGGTTTTTATTTTATACAGCGTGCTGAAATTGAACGAAAAGTGAAAATATTCTTTGTTTCATAATTTATTTCTCAGTACTTATACATGATAAAAACACAATCATTGCTTATTTTGGGAGGCAATGAAAGGTTCTACACGTGGTACTATTTTAAAAGCGATACTAAACATAGTCGACTCAAAAAAGAAAAAAAAAGATCCGCAATTTAGGCCACAGTTGTTCGCGGAGGCATGTTTGGGGATTTTTACAAAGAGTGGAGCGACGAATAATAAACAGTAGTTATAATGTCTTTTCACCTACTTTTATTTATATCAGACTAAAAAAATTAAGATGCTCTATTTTGAATAATTTGAGATAGAGAGTGATTCAAAAACGCCACACACGACAATCGTCAAAACTTCGTCGCTCTTTCCCGCTTCTCTGAGGTTTTTTGTTTTTTTTTTCTCAGAAACGAAACATCTTAGGACATTAAAACAAGAATGATTGTTCTTCTTGGAATATGCTCCACAAAATATAAAAACTTGAAGCAAAATAAAAAAGACGACTGCCACTCGTTGCCTTAATCCATGTGCAGCCGCCCTTTACTATTAAAACAGTGCAAAGGGTGGGCGCGCGAGCGTCTTGAGACGCGGTTTGCTCGGCTCGGGTTGAGACGGTCCCGCACGGCTCGAGCGCTGGCTTTGGCAGTGCTTTCCTCCCCCAGTCTTAGCTGAGACGCTGTTTCTAGCAAGTCGGCCCTGGTTTGGACCGCACGTTCGTTCATTCTACCGTTGAATATGGACGTGACGAAACCCTAACATGCGCCAAGTTTTCAGTCACCAAGAGTTATACCTTCTTACTCGAGCGACGATAAAACGACTTGAATTAGTCGTGTCACATATTTAGAGCTCACGGCCACCGCTAGGGGCTGTTTCGAGGCCTGTGGTTGTAAAGCCCCTTTATCCTTTGAAAAGTGGCACCATTCATTGTTGTGGAACTGGTCGAGACACGTGCCGCACGCCACTTCTGGGAAGATCATGGCGTCTGAAATCTAGCTCAGTGCTGCGCTGTGCCGCCATGATCTTCCCAAGGGCTGCACGTTGCACGTGCCTCGTGCATCGACGCACTTTGCGCTACTTTTAAAACATGAAGGGGCTTTATGTGGTTGGCCCCGAGGTGCTCGCCTATTCAAAACAATGTATGGCCAAACTCTCCCAATAAACGGCTCTGGGGCCCCCTAGAGTAGGGCCCCCAAGCTTTGGAGCCCCTGTTCTAAAACTCTCTGTCATTTAAGATCAAAGTCCATGCCCGCACCAAAAATTTTGACAGCGTTGTACACTATTATAAGTGTGAAACAGAGTACAGAGTATTTCTAGTAGGTCCGTTTGATTCGCCTGAATTTGTTTCACCCTATGTTGCATCCACCGTGGTTGCACCGCAGCAAAGGTTAGAAGTGCCAGCTCACAGCGTTGACAGTTGCTCTCATTGAACGAGAGCTCGTGCCGCCGAGGTGTGCCTTAAAACAAGGAGCTCGCGCTTGTATCTTTTCCTGCGCAGCATCATAAGGTAAAGACTATAGTTCATCAGTGCCGACAGCACATTCGATTGAACTGGAAGCTGCACGGCCGCTGCACTGGCAGGTTCGATTCATCCCAGTTCTGAACGAGTTCAGACAAGTGTGCTCAAGTGGATTTGTTTTCAACGACGTTTTTGATACGACGATGGAGCCAGTCCCGATGAAAAAGGCGGATTCGATAGGAAAAGACGCGATTCGCATGGACCTGACGTTTTGGGCAATATACATAGTCTTGCGTGTGACGTCTTTGGCGGCCATTTCAGTATTTTATGCGCAGCTAGCATTCGGTTCGCCGTGTTGCTTGCAGACCGCAAGAAGTCGTAGTTCGGAGAAACAAGTAGAAATTTTACCGTCAGCACACAGCAATAGCGAGACTTGCAAGCTATGAATTGATGTGCCCCATTTAATATTACATTAGGATTGTTATATTGTGGATGCCATCTTGGACAAAGTTAAAGGGGCCATGCAATGAATTTTGATCTGGGATAAATGAATTTAGATTGGGATTGTACTAATAGCATATCGTTTAGTGGGCCATCAGAAACAAGGTAGAAAGTCAGAATCCATGGTTTACGGTACGAAATTTCAAAAACAGCTGACTATCTCGTTCCTCCTTTCCTTTGCAAGTTCTCCGCTTTTCCAGTGTGATATATCCGCGGCACCCAAAACACGTCACCTGGGCCTTACCATATTCCGCTCACCCTTAAGCGGACAATGCGGTGGAAGCTACGCGCTTGCCGGACATATCAGCCACTTCCCTTTCATCTCCTGACCTCATTTTCTACGGGTGGGTATGAGTGCGAGCGAGGAGCGTGATTACGCGGCAAAAGACTGAAGAGTGACCCGTGTTAGACATTCTGGTGTGTGTATGTTTGTTCAGCCTAGAACTTAGTCTGCCTCATTGGGCGACATGTCTCCCAGCTGCAGATGGAAAATTTAGGATGTGCAGTACAATTACAAGCCTGGGGCTTTAACATGCATCACGCAGCAGTGATACACGACCGCACGCCGGTACGATGCTGATCCAAATCGAAACTGGCAGGGGTGGGGATCGAACCCAGGATCTGACCCGGGTAAATATATTATGCATCGCAGAAACCTCAAACTCCTCGAGAACGTGACGCTATCGGTTCGGATAGAACGCGAAAGTTTGAAAGCTTGACATTACATCGATCAAACCATAATTGAGAAGAACAAAATTTCTCGACGAGCCGACGTCCGCCTAAACCTAATATCGTCAAAATAAAACTCAACATTCTGGACGATTAGTCTCAGTGGAAAACAGTCGTCAGAAAGGAAGAGGATATTGTATTCTTTCTTGCTGACAAGTTTAGTTTACTGAAATAAATGCTACAGCGCCCACAGTGTAATTTCTTGTTTTGAAGCAAATAGGCTTATAGGTGCACCTCGGCTTATAGAGAAATTTGGTTTTATAAATTATATTTTGATCCAGGTAACGTTATGCCCTCAAACTTTCGCGTTCCGTTCATATTACTAGCGTCAGACTCTCAGGGAGTATGAACTCTCTGCGATGCATAGTTGATTTATCCGAGCAGAAAAACACGGTTCCACTTTCTCGGGAACTCCCTGTACATCTAGCTCAACAAAAATGCAATAGCGTTGGTGCGGACATGTTTTGCGTAGGTTCGACGGCTGTCTATGTCGCAGCCTTGGGGCTTCTTCTTTAAAATAGGAGAGATGGCTGGCGCCATATGTCGTTGTCGATTGGCTGAACGCAATTCGAGAGAGCCTTCTCGATTGTCTCGGAACATCAGAACCAAGACGAGACAGCACGAGGGAGATCAGTTTTCAAAGTCGGCTACCATACACCAGATCAGAACACGTGGAGCGAAATCTCGCGCTGCAGAGCCCAGGGATCCTGGGCTCAAATCCCCACCCCTCCCCGCTTCGATCGGGATGAGCACCGTACCGGCGTGCGGTCGTGTATCCCAACTGTGTTGTGCATATTAAGATGCTAGCGGCTGTACTGCATCGGGGAAATTTTTCATCTACAGCTGAGAAACCAGGCGCCTCATTGGGCTGACTAAATTCCTGCGATATAAACATGCACCCAGCACAATTGTTATGGGGTTGACCGATGCTCATAATTCTCGAACGTTTTCGGCGACTGCGTTGCCTAGAAAGAGAAACTAAGGCAAGTTTATTCAATACAAAGAAAACAAAACGAAGAAAACAGAAGACAAACATGTACATTTTGTTCAGTTATTAACGTTAGGGAGTGAGCGGGCGTTTTCTTTGAATCTCTCTTTCGCAAAACTTGATGACGTAGCATGGGGGTTGCAATGCCGGCATAGTACCGCCAGTGACGGTATTTGAATGTAGCTCATAGATTGGACCCAAGCATTGCGTTAGCACTCGATTTCGGCTCATGATAATCCATAGGTAAACAAGCATTCGGGTAGTGGCCCGTGTCCAATCGCTGCAATGACGACAACGGCCGAACCATAAAAATGTCTGGAGCTCGGCGCATGTCCTGTGCTTTGCAAACCCGAGCGTGTTGCTATGATCAACATTGCCGGCATATAATGGGCTGCAGAACACGTGGCCGCTTGTTTTGGCTGCGAACTGAGTGACTGAACGCACCTCCTGCTACTTCGATTGCGTGGGGTGAAAAACGAAAGCGTGTTTTTTAGGTCATTAACGTCAGGTGCTCGTTCTAAGTGGTATTTCCGCAGAGTACAAAAAGCGTTGCATTGTCTCTTTAACTTCGGTGCGCGCTCCATTCACAAAATGTTCCGAGCACACTTGAGAGGATGGCATTGGAAAAACGTCGTTACGGTTTACAGACTTAATCCACTGCAGCCGGAGGTCTTGGTCATTCGGAAAACGATGAAGTTTGAAGACATTGGAGCTGCAGTTGCCTTGTCGGATCCCGCATCCCATACAGATGTCTTCAGATACTATAATGCACTTTCGATTGTCATTATTGTGCAGCTTATTGCCGAACAATGATGTCCCGATGGCCAGGGGATTGCCGTCATTGAATTCGCTAACTCTAATTAAGTTCGGAAAGCAAATAAATGGAGAAAACCGCGAAGAAAACAAGCGAACTTGGAGCAACAATCGCGTTCAAAGCGTTCATCCGGGTCTTCCGCTTGTTTCTAACTAACCAGAAATAAGGAAAGCGCCGGTAGCCCTTTTCCCATTTCTCCCTTGCCCTCTTTCAGTAAAAAGGTCTAGAGACGTTTGCAAGCACAGCCTCTGGACGCCGCCATCTTGCTGCTGGTGTAGGTATATCGTCAGATGGTCAAGCACTCTTGAGGCCGTGGTTACACCCAGCAATGCTTGACTATCAGACACGCCTTAGCAATGCTTGACTATCATACAAGGTTTGCTCGCTCTTTGCGTTTGTTAAAAGGATGCTGAACCGAAATCTGGATTCCCCAAAACACGCGGCAAAAGCGTGCAGCGGGGTGCTACAAACACCAAAACATCACTCATACAGCTATATCTCGAACGGATGACTGTATTTTTCAAAAAAGGAGGCGCATTTGGCAGAAATGTTGACGTCATGTTTCTTCGAGAACGGGGGGAACGGCCTTCAAGTCTTCTCCGCCTCGCCGCCTTGAGAGAGCGAAGCAAGAGAGAAGGAAACAAGGTATCTTGACGTCACGCGCCTCGTCGGCCTGGTTCAATCTCGACCTCTTTTTCCAAAAATACGGCCGTCCATTTGAGATATCCCCTTACGAGTAGTGTTGTAGGGATTGTAGCGTCCCGCCTACATCTCCTGCATTGTTTTGTTTTTTGAAATCCAAATTTCGGTTCACCATCCCTTTAAGGTCTTATCAGCAATCCGCTGCATCGCTGGCGATCGCTGTGCGAGCCCCGCCGCTATTGCGGTTTAGGACAGTGGCCAACGTGAACGACCTTTTTGCTATTTGTTACATGGGCTTTGTGGTATGGAGAGGCTGGTTCACTCATTTGCTTCGATATAGGTCATAGCTCATTTTGGAGTTCGAAAAACCCGGTTGTATTTTCTCCTAGTTCACACTATGTAATCTTGCTGCCCGTGGATTGGATGCATCGGTGTGTCAGGCTGGCGTTCTAACCGGCGTTAACTTTTGCGGTAATTAGGAAATATGTAGCTTCTATTTGAAAGCAAGAAAAGGGCAGGAGTCACTCAGTTACCACGGTGCCCGTGGACAACTTTCTCTGGCATTTTCGAGGAGAGAAGTGCGCGTGAACAGCTCTAATCGACGTTCAGGCGCGCGTTTTGCAAATTCACAAAATCTGTATATCTTTTTCGTTCGGTCTTTTGGAGAGGTGCACTGCTTTATTTAGTTGGCCGTCGGATTGCACATTTATTATTAACCGAACAGTATCTTAATGCTTCCAATTTCGGTATACGGTCAAACAGCTAAAACCTAGTATTTCTCAATGTTAAATGTCGCTTCTTCTTTTACTAAGAAGATTTATTTAAACACTAAATAAGAACAAAAAAGATCCCAGTCACGAGGAAGCTCGCATTTCGAACGCATTAGCCTCCTTGATTATCGCTCTGACTGGTGCCCTTGGCAGAGGTGAGCTCATTTAACTTTATATATTCAAACCTTAATATTGCGTACCGATTCGCTTTTCCAAGGCAGGAGCGTTTTGTTTTAGTGGTATCTCGGGGCTGGTATTCAGGAGCGTCTAGTACCGGCATGTAAAAAAGAACCGTGTTTTTTGGCCAGCGTAAATGGACCACACATCGGAGGGAGCCGAAACCACGTTGGAGCTAGCGGTCGGCACAAAAAGCGAGAATTTAAGAACGTGCCGTTAACTGGGCCAAAAGCTAAACGGGGAGAAAAAAATTTATTTTGAGCCCTCGTCTACCTAAGCACGATATTGTCAAATCCCGAAATAATTTTGCAGGCATCTTCAGGGCGCACTTTATTGAAGAAACCAGCAAGTAAGAAAGCAATATTCCTTTTCTTGCTGCCAAGATTTTTGTGGCCGATATAAATGCTAGACATGTTCACAATGTCATGTGTTCTATTGAATACGTTTAGGCTTAAATAAACGTCGGCTCACAAAAAAAAAAAACTTTTGTAATTTTTATTCTAGTTTTTGATCCAGAAAAACATCATGTTCTCGAACTTTCGCGTTTTATCTCGCCCACTATAACTCACATTCTCAGAGTTTCAGCTTCCTGTGATGGATGTGTTTATTTACGCAGGCCCCGAAACACGGTTCTTTCCTCTTAATAAACCGGGTACCATTACTGGCGTTCCCATACCCTTCCACAACTTTAAAACTTATAACACTTTCCAAACAAATAACTATCGCAAGAAGAAATATTGAGAGACACGCGAATACTTCTATCTGTAGACGCTCAAATTCCAGCACTGAAAATAACACAATGGAGTGGTGGCGCTTAAAAAAAAGTGTCTCCGATTAATTTATTATCTTCCTGGAATTTACTGTTCCTAGCGGGGTGCTATTCACCCCTTTTGACAAGGGACGTACTGATAAGAAAGATCATGGGCCCCATGCTACACGGCAGGACCAAGCAAGACCAAGGGACCGGGACAAAACCGTCTGCTGGGATTGGTCAGAGCTGCGCCACTGACCAATCACAGAAGACGGCGTTGTTCCGGTCCCTTGGTCCCGGTCGGTCTCGCTCGTGTAGCATATGGGTCTCAGGGTAACTCATGGAGTCTAAATGTAAAGCAGGGTAGAGCGGATATGCAATACATTCCAGAAACCAGAGTGTAACGGTCGTTGTCACACCGCAGACTTTAAATGACCATTTACACATACACCGCGTTTCAAAGCGACTTGTAAAGTTCTAACCCTACACACAAAGAAAAAATATAAAACGTATTTTTCTTCTATTTTGCAAAAACAATGATGAAGCTGGAACATAATTTTGGAAAGATTTGGTACATTTTTGTAGAGGACGGCTTTGAGGAAACATGGTTCTATTTGCAGGGCCATACATTTTTTTTACCGGAGGTTGTCATTCATAAATGAGTTTGAGCATTGTTTATATGAGCGAACGCCAGCAGTGTGCGTTGTGGCGGTTCTCGCTGACGCAGCGAAGCGCTTATGAAGCGCTCCCTCACGTGCCGTCAGCTACTTATCGTCTGCCATGAGCAACAGTTTTGACGTAGAGATACAAAGCTGGTGAACGCTCCCGTCAGCACGCGCTTAGCGCGAGGTAAGCGCTACGCTTCGTAGCGCTCCGCTTCATGTGTGAACAGGCCTTTAGTGTGGCGTTTTGGCACTGCGTGTGCACAGAGCCCTAACTGCGGTCTTGGCATTGCCTGAGGCCACTACCACAGCAGTTATTGTCTGCTTTCTCTGCTGGGGCTTTACTTATGCCGTGATTGGCTAAAGCATGGGCATACCGGCATTGTCAGACTGTCAACTTCGACGCCACCCATTGGCTCTATTGGGGCGAACCTAGGAGCTAAGGAGACATTAAGACTGCATGACGTCATATTTTGGAAGCCTAGTAAAAAAAAACACGTAAACATGAAGATTGTAAACCTGAACAATTTTTTAAAACAACACGGGCGTCACGTGTAAACACGGTGAATTGTTTTGATTTAGTGGCGTTGCGTTGTCGCGTTTGTTTTCTCACGGTCCTGAGCGGAGAGCCGGCAGGGCGGCAAAACAAAAGTGCGTGGCATCGCGCGCCGTCTTGATGGGGCTTTGCTGTGTGAGCGGCTGCAAAAGTGGCACCGGTTTGTCTTCTGCGGGGATTCACTTTCCCGGTAAGGCTCTCGTGCGTTAATTTCCGAGTTCGGGAGTAATGTGAAATGATAAGTGATCATCCGACGCTCAGCGAACTGAGAAAGCGATGGGTTTCTTCCGGGTCACCTTCGCGGCAGTGACGACCGAATCGAACAGAGATCCGAGTGTGCAGACTCTGTGACTCTGTGCAGTTCAAATCAGCCGACGAGAGCGCGTCGAAGAACTGTGCAACCGTATTCCTCCAGTTACAGTTCATGCGTTGTCTTATTTTATTCCGGAATGCCTCCACCCTGCCCGGAGGTGAAGAAACAAACCACGCTCTGCGATGTTGGGTGATAGAGACGGATTTAATTGCTACTTATAAAGTACACCGCAGCGCGAGCACGAGATGCTGCGCTGCCCAGTCAGCACGACACATGTCAGTGCTAAAATATACACATGAGAAAACGAGGAAAACCGAAATACAATTCTGACAGGACGCAGACGCGGAGGGCGCGCAGTCGTATGCCGGCTGAACGTCTCGTCACCATACACAAAGTTAAAGATCGAGTTACATATGTTACGCCAATCACGCTATTTTTACACAGTCGAGTGCTTGTATCGCTGTCATTTAGGAACGCCTATTTAGTTCAGATGTACATAGGTGAGGTCATATGCAATCGGCGCTCGATATTTTTTATGAGTTGCGATACTTACCATAGTCGAGAACCAGTCGAAGTACATGAAAAAAGGCATCGCTATCATGTTTGGCATGGACGTCCAACAGTGCACCTATCAACAGCCTTGCTCCGTTCGCCAGTTACATACGGACGATTTTTCGATGATCACCGAGTTTCCAGCGAAGACGATCAGAACATAACCGAACGCCGCGCATGCTTGCACATTCGCGTGCCGCTGTAAACATGTAAACCTTCAACAACTCGAGCGCCACGGCATAGAGTCCTCTATACTCTGCTTGACCTTATGATGTGCCGCAGGAAAGGCTACAAGCGCGAGCTCCTTGCTCTGGGGCACATCTCGGCGGCACAAGCTCTCGTGACTTAAGAGCGGCTGCCAACGCTATGAGCTCGCGCTTCTAGCCTTCGCTGCGGTACAACATAAGATGAAACGAAGTATAGTTGAGGAGGGTTGTTTTGGTTAGGCGCGGGAGGGCGAGAAAACGTGAAAAAGGGGCGAGCGTCAAAAGGGTTTGGCTTGTGGACGCTACGTGGTTGGCGTCTTGGCCTCTAAAAGCCTTCTAACCTCAACCCCGATCAGTTCACTGCGGTATGCCAGCTCATTTGTACTCGATGATCATTAGTGGGACAGTTGGCGCTGCCGTGTAACTCCGGCCGATTGCGATTGAGTCAACTGTCGTTCGCTTAATGATATTTAAGATCGCTAGTCTAACTAGGGTATCCGTCAGCATAGTATAATTGTTGGCTTTTGTAACACAACCGGACGTCGTTACAGTGCATGTTATTGAGTTCTTATGATGTCTTTTATTATAATATAATGTATACATGCATTGTCATAACTCCATGCTGAAAGATGCCTAGCCCAGACTGCAATCACTCTGTAACCCAGAACGCTCGTATTTTGAAGCTAACAATTGCCTTCCCTTAGCACTGTGCGTTAATACTAAATTACAAACGAGCGCTAAGACAAGGACAGACGAAAAAGTGGCCAGGAGAGGCGCTAACTTACAACTGACGGTTTTATGTACCACGAGAAAGAAGAAGGTGAAAAAAGTGGCTGGTGTTGAAAAAAGGAGAAGAAATAATTCTATTTTTATCCGGAGCGTTCTAAGAAAAAGGCTTGTTAGACTAATAGGACTAATACACTGTTGAGCAAATACAGAATTATTAAAACATAAACAGAGGTAATGAATGTGAATCATATACGACGTTATTTTTTGAAGGGATAGAAAATAACCTCTAGACCGTGAAAGACGAAACTAAGAGTGAAAAAATATCAGCGATCGCCCATCCGCCTGCGATCAGTGCCTAGCACAGCCTATAATACGTTTTACACCCAACGGGCACCACAGCCAAAGCTATACCGGGCGCGAGCGCGAAGACCCACATTTCCGGTGCCCCACCTCACGCGCTCTCGTGCAAACGTAATTGCGAAAGATTGTGGATGTAAAATGGTTCAAGTACTGATGAATGTAAATGAAAAATGTAAATGAAAATGTAAATGTAAATAAATATAAATGAATGTACTGATGTAGTAAATGAAAAGATTGTCATCTATAATGGTTCATCCACTTCCTTCACCTTGTTCTTTCTCGTTGTACATAAAACCGTCAGTTGCTGAGTTAGCGCCTGCCCACCCCTGCCCGTTTCGATCTGGATGAGCATCGTACCGGCGTGCGGTCGCGTACCACTACTGCGTGGTGCACGTTAGAGACCCCAGGCTAGCGGTTGTACCGCACTGGCTAAATTGCTTATCTACAGTGGGTAACAATGTCGCCATGTTCTGGCAGACTAAACTCCTGCTGTATAAACAACTAACGACTAATTTGTTTCGCCTGTCCTGTCCACTTCTTCGTCTGTCCTTGTCTTGGCGTTATTTGTAATTTAGTATGTATACCCAGCTGGCCCTTCTTGATATTTTGATATGTGCGTTAAGTCGAGAGCAGCGGCCACTATATTACGGTGTCTGGAGAGGGAGGTTTTCCGTTGTCTGCTTCGCTTCACTGCTATTGGCCTCGAGATAGACCTAGAGGTGGCGCTACTTCGCGCTATCATCATCATCAAAGCGGACAAAGAAGCACGGCCGCCCTCTAGACTCTCCACGTTCGCGCGCGAGACGGTGTAGATTCTTGCGTTTAATTTGTCGCATGGTATCGGTATGGTATCGGTGGGAAAGCAATTCTAGTCGAAAACTGGTGCGGTACCGTTCGGTGCTTCAGGGAAGATCGAATCGTGTTACCAGCGTACGGCTTAGAATTTAAATAATCGCTTGTGTGGATGCGTCGGCTGCTCTAGGCAGACGTTGGGAAGCATGGGTCACCACGACGGATGCCTGTCTCCGGATGCACTGCACTATTTATGTAAAATATTTGTTTCATTTAAAATAGATGTATCGGTTCATCAGCGTGGTAATTCAAGCAAAACAATGAAGTCCAACCCGGATAGCATAATACGGGCACTGTGAGCTGTGAAATCATAGGTTCGACGAATTTTCTGTTTTTTTTATTACTTTTAGCTTTTGCAGTAGTATAAATATTTAGCATTGAAGAGAAGTTAGTGCTGCACTCGGAAATCACCGTGCAGTTGAGTTCCGCTGCAGCCAATGTTTCCCTTTACTGTGCAATGGTGTCGGTAGGTTTTTCGTACTCTGAGCAATTCTACTACGTTCCGATGACGGAGAGAGTGCCTCTTCTGAGTTACGATTCAAACTTTTCATTGGCAGGACAAGTGAAACAAAATATTCTAATTAGTCTGCCGCAATTGGAACGAACGGAGCGACAACGCAGTAGTGACATTACTAGATACTGTTCGTACACGTAGTATAGTGCTGCTGAGATGTAGAATACATAGGAAGATGTAAGACGAGCACAATGCAGCAGCCGTTCGTTCGAATATTTACGAAATGCCCATGACGCTTTTCTCGCTAGTGGTTTCACCCGCTTCAATTTTTTCGGTGAGGGCCGCGGATGTCAAGAGGCTAATATTATAAATTTCTGGCTAAATAATCTTCTATTGAAACATAGTAGACTCTTCAACTCCAACAAACGACTCGCACCACGACACAGACAGCATCGGCCACAGCGACACTCTTTATTGATGAGGGCTAGTGACTCTCACAATACTTTCCGATCACCCTCTGCCCTCACCTAATGCATATCGGGACTGGGCAGTTCATCGATTAACCTTCAGATTATTCAAGCAATGCTTTAAATGCAATTTTTATTTTTGCCGTTCAATCAGATACTTGTGTTGGAGAAAGTCAAGAAAAAGTAAAAAATGCCCGCTTTAATATTTCTGACGTCTAAATTTCTTTGTGGACACAGGCTTGCACGGTAAACCACTTCAGCATGCCTGTAATTGTCATCGAGGCTGATTATACTGTTTTAAATAACTTGAAAATTACTTCACTTTAAAAGACTTCCCGTGTTCATATTTCTGTAGGTCTCGCAACGTGAAGTTTAAAATGGGAATGCAATATGCCATTTACGATGTAGTAAAAAAAGTGTAGTTTTAAAGTCTTTGATGCAATATGACCGGTGAAAAGTCAACTCAATGGATTTATCAATTGATTTGATCAGTTGGATTAATTTTTTAATCAAACCACAGCCGATCAACGTTCAATGTTTTACGGAAGGTATGGTTTGTGCAAGATGACAAAGATATGTGGGACCAGTGCTTGTATTCAAACTACAACACTAAGATTCTGGAAGCATCCGACTTTACACGTAATTGCTTTGCTGAATTTCCACGCATGTGAAACGATACAATACAACCTTTAGTAGGAAGAAACATCAAAAACAACAAGCGTTTAATAAGGAGAGCTCAGCTCAGCCGGAAACGAACTTGAGTTGTCGAGATCCAATCTTCTGAACGTGCGCCCTTAGCAGACGACGCACAGCAGTATCCCCGCTTTCGCGTGTTTCCAACTTCGGCCGCACGGTGGCGACGCGGTTGGCTCTCGAGGCGAATAGGCCCCTGGGCCGGTTTGCTCACCTTGCGGCCGCGGCGGCGGCTGCGGCCAGAGGGATTTTTATGTCACGTGACCAGCTCCATGGGGACAAGGAAGTACCGAGCGTCCTTGCCCTAATGGCAGAGAAGTCCGTGCCGCTTCGAGTAGAAATGTCTAATTTCGCTCGCAGAAACTGACTGCAGAGGCTTTCAACTGAAGTCCAATTAACCGCCCCATCATACTTTAGGAGCGGCAGGTAAAGTTACGGCCGGGGAAGGTAAATATAAGCCACAGTAAAGAAAACTCACGCAAAACGAAAGCTGTGGTTGTGTAGTTATATATCTGTGCCAGCGCCGGTCCGAACAGCGTCTGCAGCAGTCGAGCGGTTTGAGCGCCGGACTTGCGTCGCGGCGTGAAAGTTCAGGGTTCAAATCTCGGCGGAAACTTTTTTTTTATTCTGCGAGTGCGTTTTGTTTTTTAGTGTGATCGTTTTTTACTAATCATCCACTAGGACTACTGCGCCTTACACGATTTTTACTGTTTGCCCCACTTGTTCGGCTGACAAACCGGAAAAAAAAAGGTTACGGTAAGCTGCAGTTAACGCGCTTCTACAATCGTTTCATAATGTTCATTAAAAGGAAACCAAGATCAAGCCAAGTTAACGCGCAAATACGAACGTTTCATAATGTTCATTAAAAGGACACCAAGATTACAGCATCGTTATGACTTTCACACAAACGGGGCCGAAACAAGCATCCTTTCCCAGCAACTACTATTTTATGTGTTTTTAAATATACAACGCTCTTGCTACGACTCTTTTCAATAACAGGAGGCGTCTATATTGGTACTGAATACACACTGTGGTCGTGTAAATTAAAAAAAGAGATTCTACGAAATAAACACACACGAAAAAATAGCAGCCGTAGATGCATTGATTGAGCGAAATCCTACAGGCAAGGCAACAAGTCAAACGTCTGAGAAAGTCGTAAAACCGAAATAAAAGATATTATACTTTTACTTGCATGGAATGTGATAAAAGTTATATTTTTACTCTTTACATCTCGCTGTGGCAATCGTTTTGTAATATTAACACATTACGTGTTGAATTTTAGTATGGATAGCAGACGATCACAACCGAATGCAAAAATGAGTCAGGCGTCGACATCGCAAACCATCTCTCGAAGGCAAACACATAAAATGACTTTGGATCAACAAATGGAATTAATTAGAGCAATTGGAGAACGAAAACAACAAATTCTAGAGAAATTCAGCAGCACAGTTACCTGGCGAACGAAGAGACAGGCATGGGAAGATATTGTCAACGACATAAGCTTTCCGCGGAGTGCACACGGCAGCCGCAGGAGGCATGGCGGAAGTTGGTAAAGAAAGCCAGAGACATGTATGCGCTCTTCCGAGGTCAAGAACAACGAACTGGTGAGTCAGAAGTACCCGCCCAACAATTTTATAAACCTCATACGGCCTTGTGTACATTCTTAGTAAGAATGCAGTCAAATACAAGCAGAAAAAAAAAGAGAGTTTCTGGCGCGATTTGAACCCGGGATTTTCACGCCCCAACGCCAAGTGCCGGCACTCTAACCTCTCGACCACAAGAGTGAGGCGCGAGCCGCCGGCGCTGGCGAAGGTATATAAATATACTGCCACCGCTTTTCTCTCGCGTGGTTTTTCCTTATTTTGCCTCATATTTACCCTCCCTGGCCGTAACTTTACCTGCCGCTTCTCCAGTATAAAGGGGCGGTCAATTGGACTCCAGTTGGAAGTCCCTGCAGACAGTTTCTGCGAGCGAAATTAGGATCTTGTGCTTGAAGCGATACGGACTTCTCTGCCATTAGGGCAAGGACGCTAGGTACTTCCTTGTCCCCATGGAGCTGGTCACGTGACATAAAAATCCTCTTGGCCGCAGCCGCAGCCGCGGCCGCAAGGTGAGCAAACCGGCCCTGATGTACTTCGTTTCACCTTATGTTGTACCGCAGCGAAGGCTAGAAGCGCGAGCTCATAGGGTTGGCAGCCGCTCTTAAGTCACGAGAGCTTGTGCCGCCGAGATGTGCCCCAGAGCAAGGAGCTCGCGCTTGTCGCCTTTCCTGCGGTACATCATAAGGTGAAACAGAGTATAGCTTGTAGGCACGCGCATTGGCACGCGGTAGCTTGTGCATCGAACGCCTTGCGATCTTCCGAGTGACCGGTACTGGACCCCTGTTTTTGGTAAGACTTCACATTTATCTTTTGAAGCTTGCGCCGTATGTTGAAACTGGGCTCGGCTCTTTCACGGCTTCAAGATCTTCGAGCAGAAGCGAAATCTCAGTTACGCACACCGAGTTTTCCCAATAAGGTTCTTTCAATATTCCTTTCAATCAGCTGCGTCTATCTTCATTCGTTCTTTGTTTTGGAGTAGGTGGATACATTCGCCTTGCAATGATGCTTTACTGCTCCGGATTGGTAGGAGAAATAAGTAAGATAGCAAAACAGCCATAACCGTGAAGTACGCATTCAAACAATAAGGCTACGAACACAAATTTCTATTTCGTGCGGTTGTGTTCGAGATGTCCTTAGAAACTGTTATCTTATTTTTCTAATGCTATGTCAGGATACGTCTAGTTATTCTTTTTATTGAACTTTCTTTTTATAAATCTCTTCCCCCAAAAAGAATGGGAGAGTGTACTCTCTTTTTTCAAACCGTTTTAAAATCGTTGTGTGTGCAAGAGGCGGTATTTACTAGTCGCCATAGGCGGAAGTCGCTGGTGCTGAGCACTTGCTGACGGCAAGCTTCCACAAGGCTTCCAACACGCACATTCCACACTATCCAGGATTGTATCCTTCGTGATACCATAAATGAGAACTCATCCCGAGCCTGCGCTTTGAGCAGTCACCGCAAATACGGCGTCCAATGAGCACCATATTCAGCTTTTCGTTCAGAGATTCATAGAATGCATGTGCTATACATAAAACGTGCCATTACAGTCCATCTGACCGGTGCCCACTTCACCGTTCAGACGTGTAGTACGCGAGCTGCTCGCTGTCCGAAGCGACAAAAAAAATCGTGCTGCTTTGTCAAATCTTCCGCTGGGCTGTAGATTGGGAAATATCCTAGAATGGCGTTCACAGAGCTTGCTTTTACGCCGAAAATGCGTGGCTTGCATGTAACGTCATTGCACCGCGGGCCCCGATGGGCTGTCCCCTCTGTCAATACAGCATAAAAGACAAGGCTCGCTCATGACGTCATCGCTTTGAGTCTCCGACCAGCCCTGAGCAACCAATACGCCGAAGCTCGTCAAGGGTCGCCACACAGCGACCGACGCGTCCGTCTTGGCGTCGCCGCGTGCTTGCGTCGCTTTCGTTGTGTGACGCTGCACAACGCGTTGGCAGCGACGCTGACGCGAGCTTAATGGCGCTGCGTGGATTCCCAAGTGATGACGTCTGAGGGGAAAAGTGCAGGCCTTACCTCCTAGCTGGCATTGGCTAAAGCTCCTTGACAAAACTCGCGCTTGGAGTTTCTTAGAAGCGCTGCCAACGGTTGTTGTGTAAGCGCACAAGCAACGTGCCAACGAGCAAGTGCTCCAGCGGCATTCGCTTCCATATGCTGCGCTTATTTGAATGCAGTGCCACCATTTGCTTTCAAGGGTCGCACGAGGCAAGACGACTCGCGTATTGGCGGATTTCACGCTACTTGCGAGACAAACACTTCCAGGGGACTTAGCAGTTTTTACATGGTGTTAGAAACTTAAGGAACCGCATTTACTATTGCTCGATGCTAAATTGTAATTAATTACAATTAAAATTATCCGTTTGAAACAGTAAGTGACCGTTACACCAAAAAGTAATCCGTTACTTTCATAACGGCTTCAAACACCTTTGCTTGCAATCGGGACGCGTTCATCTTTGTGTCCGGGCGGTTTACGCCAGTATCTAGGACTAAATGCAAATATACTCTGAAAGCGGGGGAAATCATAGTGAAGTTTACACTGGATTGACGTAACCAGCGATGCCGCGAACCACCCTAGGTTCGAATTCGAAACATTTTGATATTTTCGAAACGAACTGAGGTCGATTTCGAACGATTTCGATATTTTCGACCGTACCGAGGTGCGAATTCGAAAAGTTCGAAACTTTCAAACACCGTTGAGTTTCAAATTCGAAACGTTCGACGCTTTCACGGTTTCTAAAAGTTCGGGTTCAATTTTTTCGAGTATTCGTTTTACTTGAGGTTCGAGAAATTCGAAGATTTCGAACTTTCTTAACTTGAAATTCGAGAGATTCGAATGTTTTGATCTTCTTTGGATCTAAAGTTCAAAAAATTTGAGGATTTCGAATTTCTTTGAATATGAAGGTCGAAAAATTCGAAGATTTTGATTTTCTTTCTACATAAAGTTCGAAAAGTTCGAAGGTTTCGATTCTCTTTTATGGCTAAATTCGAAAAAAAACTTCGAAGGTTCCGAAATTTTTTTTAAGTCCAAGTGTGCAAAGTTCGAAGTCCGGTTTTCATGTTCCTCCACAGTTTCAGTTTCAAATAACGTTTTCGCGACTCAATGGTTTTCACAAAATCAGGTTTAGAAAAGTTCGGGTGTGATATTTAAACTGCGCGAAGTTGGTCAGGCAATTAAATGAGACGACGAGTGTCCCGGATGTGCTGGAATATTTGCCAGTGCAGAGTGACGTGTGACCATAGATCAGTAATTGTGACCGCCAGCCCGGGGAGGGGGTCTTTAATGTGCATCACGCAGTTGTGATCACACGAACGCACTGTTTAACGATACTCATCCAGTTCGAAACGGCCAGGAGCAGGCAGGTGGTTGAGGCTCAGAAAAACCTTGAAGCGATCTGGCAAACTGCCTTCCTACCCCTTGCACGCTGGTAGTAATCCGATCGAACGCCGCCCGAGTGACGCTGGCATATAGTTAGCTTAGTTTGTACATGATGCAAAATCCTGAGACTGGGAATGAAATTGAAAGAAAAAGTGCAGAAGACAGAATGGGCGACAACGGAACCTGCTCTGGGAATGAAATTTGTAAGAAAAAGTGTAGAAGACAGAAAAAAGGGACAGGACAACGTCTCATATTCAGCTCAAGTTGCAACGTCTCAAACTCAACTCAGCTGAGTTTGAGACGTTGTCCTGTTCCCGTTTTTCTTTCTTTTTACACTTTTTCTTTCGAATTTGTTCCCAGTTTCAGGATTTTGCACCATGATCAACATACACCAGCTCGCCTGCAGCTTTAGAATTTCTTAGTTTGTAATTGCTTTGGAGGTTTATTTTCCGGGACGGAAGAAACGCCGAGCAAAAAGCACTGAAGCCGACACAACTCGAGGTCGAGGAGCGTTCTACCATACCAGTGGTGTCGGAAGAGGAAAAACCGGAGGCATCCCCAAGAATCCGGGACACGCCGCTGCTTACAACTTACGCCATCTCTCGGCAGTCACGTCAGCGCCCCAGCTTAACTCAATGGGCAAGAAAAATTATATTTTTGTAATTCAGTTAAAAACCCACAGATTATTTTGCATTCAGAAGATTATAATATTGACCTAATAGCCCGCCTATCTTAAAAAAAATTCAATGCCACACGACCATTATATTTCCTTCCTGAATCAATGAACGGGTTCCCATAGACCCCCATTAAAAAAGAGACCATGACATTCACCTCCCAGGAAGAAAATCTTGGCGCCACAGTCACTTGAAATCAAATACGACTTTTTTTATTAATCTTAGCTTTAATTGATTCCTAAAGAGCATTTTAAAATTCACTTTCAATGTTGAGTTATCGAGGTCTAAAGTTCCGTAATAATCGAGGGCTTGCAATAGCGTGAAAACATGGTTCGGCCGACAGGAAATTTCCCGCTCAAAAAATTTCGCGAATATTTATTATTTCAACAGATTAAATATGTATTATTGTGAAAGCATTAACTGTCCCATGGAGTGAAGTCGGCGAAAAACACCATTGGCTGAGTGTAATGAGACCTAAATTCCTATTGGATGCGACGCGTCATGTGGCCCCATAGCAACGGGGTCATCGTTGCCAAGGAGACAGCCGAGCTGCTGGCGGCGCAGCGGTAAGGGGGGGGGGGGTATGCGCTGGGCTGACGTTAGGCCTAACGTTAGGTCCAACGTCACGTTTTGAGGTCTAATGTCGTCAACCGGTACGCGCAGAGGCTTGACGTGAGGGGGGGGGGGACGCGAGTATGCGCCGGCCTGACGTTAGGCCTAACGTTACGCTTTGAGGTCTGACGTCGTCAACCGGTACTTTGAGGTCGTCCTAGACGTCGTCCTCAAGGCGTCGTCCTTGAGGTCGTCCTCGAGGTCGTCCTAGACGTCGTCCTCTAGGCGTCGTTCTCGACGTCGTCCTAGACGTTGTCATCTAGGCGTCGTTCTCGACGTCGCCCCTGAGGTCGTCTTGAGGTCATCCTCCGCGTCGTCCTAGACGACGTCCTTGACGTCGT
The DNA here is from genome assembly GCA_037355805.1 of Ixodes ricinus. Lineage (NCBI taxonomy): Eukaryota > Metazoa > Arthropoda > Arachnida > Ixodida > Ixodidae > Ixodes > Ixodes ricinus. The sequence goes on along the minus strand of JAZHYW010028137.1, from coordinate 16,320 downwards.
CCTCGACGTCATCCTAGAGGTCGACCTTGACGCCTTACTTGGCGTCGATCTCTGGGACGTCGTCCTAAACTTTAGTACGTGTAGAAACATTGCTAGAAAACATCACCCGCGGAACTATAATGCTTTCGAAATTTGAACGCATAGCTCGGTATGTATAGTATCACATTACAGGAGAGAATTCTGATGTTTACTATAATATCTTTTTCTGGGATTTTTTTTTAAATTCTCGTCCCTTATACGATAAGTCGCCTCTCCGCTGTGGCGACTAAGTCCGAACGTTTTTGGGGCAGTTGCCCCTCGCTCAGGAAGCCACACAAATCGTCTGACCAGAATGAAATTTCTTCTCTCACGTACAGTCGGCACGGAATGAAACGCGAACAAGGAGCGCATGGTTTTCGACCCACGCTGAGCCACCTAGAGACGCAACACCGAGGGTTTGGATGCACTGAGCAAGAGTCTAACACATCGAAGGAGGAGCCATCTTCTTGCAGCTCTTTTCTGGTTAAGGTGGTGCAGCATCTAGCGAAAACCATGCACCCACTGTTCGCGTGTCATTCCGTGCCGACTGTACCTCTGTATGCCTATTATTATATTCCGGGAGATAATTTTGATATTTACTATAATTATATTTCTGTGAATTTTTCAACCTGGTCTCTCGCAACAAATTGGCTCTCTTCGCTGTAGCGACAAAGTACGAACGTTTTTTTTGTTTGGGCAGTTGCCCCTCGCTCAGGAGGCGACAAATTTATCCCGAGGAGATAAAAAGTTAATCGCCCACGTAGCCGGGTATGTGTACTGCTGTATTCCGAGAGAACATTTTGATTGTTTAAGTATTCGTTTTTCTATATTTATTTGAAAATGGTCTCTTGCATTGGAAACAGCGATTTCTTGCTCCAGAGACTATGTACCAGTGAGTTTTTAGGCAGTTGCTCCTCGCCCAGGAAGCGACAAATTTATCCTGAGGAAATAAAAGTTCTTCGAACACATAGCTGGGTATGTGTACTACTGTATTCCGAGAGATCATTTTGATTGTCTAGGTATTCATATTTCTATATTTATTTGAAAATGGTCTCCTTCATCGGGAACTGCGATTCAACTTAGCTTCTAGAGGACTAAGTACCGCTGAAGTTTCTGGGCAGACGCCCTTCGCCCAGCCCGACAAAATTAACACAAGAACAAAATCCGTGGTTAAATTTGTATTTACTGCGTTAGCAGTACGGGCGATCGTGAGGATTCTGTCGCGATAGCATTATTAAACTACTAATCACAGATTTTTGTCTACTCTATCCGAGTCGGTATCTAGCCTCTAGTAGTATGCGGGGGGTCACGAGATGGGGAGCCCTTATGAGGGGCCCCTCGGCCCAAGTGAGAGGCGTTCTAGCAGTAGGCGGCGCTGAGGGGCTCTGCTTCTAAAGTCCCCCCCTCCCCAATCGCGCTAGGTCCTCCAGCAAGGCCGAGTGGGCAACCCCCAGCAAAATGTGCTCACCCTGAGGGGTCCGTTTTTGAGGTCGTCCTAGACGTTGCCCTTGAGGTAGTCCTAGAGTTCGTTCTTGAGATCGCCCTAGAGGTCGTCCTTGAGGTGGCCCTAGAGTCGTTCTAGCGATTTTCCTTCATATCACCCTAGAGGTCGTCCTAGACGTCGACTCGTGGTCTTTGACGTCGTCCTCAAGGACGCATCATTCTCGAGGTCGTCCTTGAGGTCGTCCTAGACGTCTCATTTGAGGCACGTGGTCTTTGACGTCATCCTAGAGGTCGACCTTAGCGTCGTCCTCTAGGACGTCATTCTCGACGTCGTCCTTGAGGTTGTCCTAGAGGTCGTTCTTTAGATCGCCCTAGAGGTCGTCGGAGCTGCTTCGTGAGTCTCGTGAACAATGGTAACGCAATTCATAGACAACCAACAATAGTGGTTTCTGCAACCAGTTTCTGCAGCCAGAACCGCAGTTCTTGGTCGTCAAGACCCAACACCTGCCCGTGTGTATAAGATAAAATCTATCGCATTCATAGATAACCAACCCTGTGGTTCTACAAATTTGCCGCGACCATTTTGGTCCCACGATTTGCGCCTCGTGACGTCACAACTCTGCAACCTTTTTCTATGACTTTAGTCATAACAGCTATCAGCTGTGCAGGCGCGAAAGGGTAGGGAGTGGGTTGATTTCAAGATAGACGTTAAGTCGGGATGCCGGCCGCTTTCCTCCTCGACCTATGCTGTGACAATCCGACAGCGAGGCAGTGTATAAAGGAAGGGAGGAGGGGGGAAGGGGGGGAGGAGAGGCAGGGGAGGGAGGAAGAACACGGGACCCTGGAGACAGTCGTGAGACACCTTACTTGATCTTTGCCTTTTGTATATTTGTACATGCCTTGTCCGTTTTTCGAGTGGTTCTAGTGACCGGTCATACATAAAATCGTGTTTTCTTTTCGGCTACTCTTCCCTTCCTGATGTTTTGTATTTTGTTGAACTTGCTCTCTTTATGTTGCTGAATGTTCTGCTCGTATGGCTCCAATACTGGAATATGCTCATATTTAAACAAAAACGTAACGAGTAATTAAAGTAATCTGTTACCAATATTTTGTAACGAAGTTACATTACAAATTACTTCCGAAAAAAAGTAACGTGGCAATTTAAAAAAAGGATTACAAGTAATCCGTTACTTGTAAGTGTAACGGATTACTTCCCAAGTCTGGCATGGATGAACTCCAAAGGCTGTGAAAGTGACAGCATGTAGCCTTAGCTGCCTCGACTGGCACTCGCTGCACAAGCGCTCGCGCAGCCGCCGAGGAGTGACCCAAAGCAATTAGCTCGCGGATTTACCATGCATGGATAACCATAGTCCATGCTAAGGTGAGACGAACTTCAGCTCGGTCTAGAAGATCGTAACACACTCCAAAGATAACAAAGAGAAGTCAAAGCCTGAAACAGACTTGTGCCCATTAAAGCACTCTAAGCGTCGTTTTACCCATATGTGCGAGCGAAGCCGAAGCTACAGGCGCAATCATACTTCGTGGAAACAATTCCGGCACGAGCGGGCGTGCGAGGCAGGAACACCCAGCGCGCTGGGCTCGCGCTCCCAGCTCTAAAGCCTCGTTCACTTGTGAACCGGCGGCCGGATCCGCGGGAATTCTGACGCCCGGCGACGAAAGCAGGCAGATTTTCCGGCGGAAAGCAAGATCGCTCTGAGACCAATTTTCAACGCCGAAAAAAATTATCGCTCGCCGCAAGCCAATCAGAACGCACGGGGAAGTGGGGCTTGCTGACGTCAGATCCTGTCCGAGCAGACGGTATTGCAAATGGCGTCCACTATGTCTGTGCGGTCTGTGCCTGTGGCTATACCATTGTTAGCGGAGCTGCTAATAGATGCGGTGGAAAACCACGTCGTGCTTTATGACAAGACGCATGCTCGATACAAAGACAATGATTATCAAGGACGAGCTTGTGAAGCTTGATTGGAACCGAATTGGGAACAAGCGGTACGTACTGCGGGGCACACTGCATCACGTTGTTTATTTACTGCATTCTCGTGGTTGCGAAGAGGATGTCGCGGATTCGCTCAGAACTGCGCGCTGTTACCTAATATACATCGTAGCCGCAACGTGTCTAGCGCTGCAAGAGCAAAGATTGCGGGAGCATACTTTGCGTAGCGCAGTCTCCATGGTATTCTCCCATAGGGCGGGCCGCCTCCTGGAACCCTGAAGTACCACGTCTCTGCGCGACCGAGCTGCTCTGTCGGCGAAACACGCAGATCAAAGGATTGCGCTACTCTGCTCCGTCAGGAGCTATATGAGTGCTCTAGCGGCAACAAATGTGAATCGGCTCGATCTTTTCCGGCAGATGCGCAAACCAGTCGGCGGCGAGTGCGTATTTTGCAAGTGTGAACTAGCCATAAGTCCGCTCGTACACAGGACGAAATTCTTCATGGTGTATATTTCTCGCTTTAAAATGCGCATTGGCCGCAGGAGCCAATTCACATTTCAACCGCGAAGCAAGTGAACACTTACCGCTCATTCAGACTGGAAGCGGATCCGCGTTCGCAAAGCGGTTGCGAACGCGGTTGTATAAAGATTCAGTACAATTGCACGCGCACTCGATGACATCAAGTGCGCGTGCAATTGTACTGAATCTTTATACAACCACGTTCGCAACCGCTTTGCGAACGCGGATCCGCTTCCAGTCTGAATGAGCGGTTAGCGCTTCTGCGCTTTGCGCGCTCAGCTGTGGCCTTGAAAGGTTCCAAGATTCCGAGCCGTCTTGAGCATAGTACGCCCTTGCCGCATTACAAGATGCCTTTTCTTCGGATCCAAAGATGAGATTGGCGGAGCCGCGGTGGAGGCGGAAAGAAAGGGCAAATTGGAAATCGGAAACGTATTTCGCTTAAAGCCCCTTCAAGTTTTAAAAGTAGCGCAAAGTGCGTCGAGGCAGGAGGCACGTGCAACGAGCAGCCCTTGGGAAGATCATGGCGGCACAGCGCAGCACTGAGCTAGATTCCAGACGCCATGTTCTTTCCAGAAGTGGCGCGCGGCACGTGCCTCGAGCATTTCTACATTTCTACATTTCTGCGCTCGGGTGTAGACGCCACGTGTCGTCGCGCAATGGAACTAAAGCGAATGTCTCGGATTCTTGGCCATGGAAGGGAGGGGGCGGTCCCCCCCCTTTCCAGATATTTCGGACTGTTGAAGAAAACAATACGGGGAAAGAGGGCGTGGTCGAGCTTATTTTAATCTGAAATTATTTATGCATATGTATAGGTACTGTCGCTCTTCACTGCATAAAAGATCGCGTAGATGGTCATTGTTAGAAACTCGTTGTCAGAAGGAACTACTCGTCACATGCTTAGTGGTTCGGAAGTTCAAAGTTATGTATTTTCGACTTAAATAACTCTGCCATTAATAGAAAATAAAAAAGTAAACATAAATATAACAATAAATGCGGGAATGAAAAGCTGGAGAAAAAAGAAATGATCAAGAAGCCGCCGGAAGTGTTGTATTCTTGCATATTCAGAGGCTCAGAACTTCGAAACAAGTTTCTTTTACCAAAATGTGTACAGGCTAAAAGAAACACGTCCCAAAACTTAAAATAAAAAATAAATAAAAATAGCTTTTTTTATGACGTGCTGAACTTTTAGAAATCTTCCCCCATGAGTTAATTTATTCCTCAACGTGCAAAATACAATAAATACGTTATTTTGTATTCTGCAGATGGTAATGATATGTACTGTCTGTTGTGTTAATTTAAATGCGATACCTCAAAAAATTTCGACGGAAAAAATGACCAAGTTTTGGGCATAATTGCCCGTAGATACATGTTTGGACATTTCTTCGAAACTCGTCTTGAAAAACAATAATCATATCTTAAGAAGACACTTACCTAGGCTATACATAGATCATTCTTTAAAAGTTTAACATCTCTACCATAAATAGCTTCGGCTATAGCGCGCTTCAAATATGGCACAAACGACAATTGTCAAAAACCCGTCGTCCTTCCTCGCTCCTTCGCGAATTTATTTCTATAAAACTAAGCTTGTCACAACATTGAAATAAACGGTAGTCTTTCGCAAGGAATACGGCACCAGATGTAAAAATGCGAGAAAAAAATTACGAATGTATCTCACAGCTTCAATCCAAATGAAACCGCCCGCCGGTCTTTCGAAGTTCGACGAACTTCGAACTTTTACCCTAAATGTCCGAAGTTCGTCGAACTTGTGACTTCTCAGAATTAGAAAGTTCAAAATCTTTCGAATTCTCTAGATACATAAGTTCGAAAGTTTGAAAATTATCGAATTTTCTTAGCGTAGGAAGTTCGGAAGTTCGAAAATTTTCGAACTTTTTAGTTCAAGAAGTTTGGAAGTTCGAAAAGGATCGCAGCTTTTTAGCGTAAGAAGGTCGAAGGTTCGTAAAACGTTGCATTTCTGAACGTGCAAAGTTCTCAATTTCGAAAAGAGTCGAACTTCTTAGTTTAACAAGTTCGAAAATTCTACTTCCGTCGAATTTCTCGATATGGAAAGTTCGTAAATTCGAAATCTTTTGAATCTTTCGAACCGCTTGATTCGATCATCAAACCTTCGGTTTGAAAAAGTTCGCGGCATCCCTAGACGTAACAACAAAAAATAACAACATAGACGCGTCGCCACCTGTACGGGTGGCATTTTCGGTATACATTGACCCTGCGGTTACGGGGGAACGAACCAGTTCACTACTCCAAAAGACCCTTGTAGGCGCGCCGTAGGGGCTCCCATTAAAGCGCTTCTATCCTGCGAAAAGTGGCGCCATTCCATTGTGGTGGAAATGCTCGAGACACGTGCCGCGCGACACTTCTGGAAAGAACTGGCGTCTGAAATCTAGATCGGTGCTGCGCTGTGCTGCCATGATCTTCCCCAAGGCTGCACGTTGTACGTGCCTCGTGTATCGACGCACATTGCGCTACTTTTGAAACATGAAGGGACTTTAGCAACCATTGCCATCTCACGGCTTTGAGTCGCGGCGGATAAAGCAGGATTCCACAAACTTTCACGGACCTCATCGTGGCTCGCGCGTCAAAGGCAGGGCATTGTTAAAGTCAAACACATGTCCCGTCGCCCACCTGTGGTCGACCCGCTCGGATTTACATCTCGTGGCGTGCGTGGCCTTCGCCACGTTTTGTTGTTGTGTTCCTTAGGCTCTTCTTCATCTGCCGGTGGCCCCGGCTTACGTCGCGTTGCAGTATGAACACTTCACTTTGTATTCCCGGCTTCAATTCACTATAGGTGGCGCAAATCGCTTTATAGAATGGCGGCTAACGCCATTCTATAAAGATGTGTGCCGGTATACCAGTTGCTGAGCCTGTCTACTGTGCTGGCTTCACTGAGCGACAGAAAAGTGTTCCTTCTCATACCGTGAAGCTCGCATGTTATAAGCGCTCGTAACCTTTTCATTCAGAAAAAAACACGGTGTTTAGTGTAATATTTACACCAGGACGCACCTCTTAGTTCTGGAACAAAATTGAAACTAACCCCTATTCTGGATTTAAATTATCTGTATAGGTGCTAATTTCGGATTCTTTTATAACTCAAAATGTGTCTCACAGCGCCATTGTTGAGCTAAAGAAGTTGTTCGCGGAAACTTTATTTTGTGTCATACGTTTCCGATCGAGGCACCTCAAAATGTTTTGTAGAGTTCAGGGTCGCTTTAAAAACAGAGTCTTTATACACCTTGGATGCAACATAGAATATTGTATTCGTTTAACAATCGGTGCTGATAGTAGTGTGTTCTTGCTGCCTTTTCTCGCTTAGATAATTGCCAGGTGAAATAAGAAACTGCGGGTATTCTCATGTTTTTTTGTATTTAGATGATTAATCGCCTTAGCATTATTCCAAGCACAAGAATAACAAAATCAATCAAAATTTTACAAAGAACAGCCAGGGCTGATGAGTTTCAATTATGTTCACAAAACGTATAAATTAAGAAAAAAAAAACGCTGTTGTCGCTACAAAATCTCAAAAATGGAGTCTGACTAACAATGCTTTAATTTTGGCTAGTTGGTATGAGGTATACTACGCTGCGAAGTTACGCTGAACACGTAAACACATAAACTTTAGAGACGATATGGTGAACAACAAAAAAATGAAAGCCGTTTACAACTCCCTGTAACGCCGAATTAGAACGCAGCTCATGAGGAGGAGGGGAAGGCACGGGGGGGGGGTCATGTGACCTCGGGGAGAGGGTGGGTGTCACGTGGCCTGGGGGTCACGTGAGGAAAATTTTCTAGCGGGGAAAATTTTCCGCCAGATATAGCGGGGAAAATTTTCCGCTAGACATAGCGGGGAAAATTTTTCGCTAGGTTTGAGGGGGAAAATTTTCCGCTAGATTTAGCGGGAAAATTTTTCCCGCTAGATTTAGCGGGGAAAATTTTCCGCTAGATTTAGCGGGGAAAAATTTTCCGCTAGATTTAGCGGGAAATTTTTCCGCTAGATTTAGCAGGAAAATTTTTCGCTAGATTTAGCGGGGAAAATTTTCCGCTAAATTTAGCGGGGAAATTTTTTCCGCTAGATTTAGAGGGAAAATTTTCCGCTTGATTTAGCGGGAAAATTTTCCGCTAGATTTGGAGGGAAAATTTTCCGCTAAATTTAGCGGGTAAATTTACCCATCATGCACCGCGCGGTTACGCCGACGGCGACGGCGACGGCGACGCCGCTCAAGCCGGAAACGGGCGCCTAAGAGCTGCGCTCTAAAAGAATATGACGCACATATGAAAGCGCGGTATGCCCCAAGACGTACATGCGAAAGGCCTACTGCGGTTTCATATGTACATTATGTTCTTTTCTGTCTACCATCATAACGAAATCCGAGTCAGACAGTAGAAGTTTGTGTGTGATTTTGAAGCAACGCGTTGTACATAGGACTTTATATTACCTCTAGTGTTTGACTGTTTATTCTGATAAAGATGTCAGAGTTTTTCATCTGCTAAAAAAGAAGAGCCCTTTCTAGAAAGACTACTATTATATGGTTAATAAGCGTAATTTTGTGATCGTAGCGTTTATCGGAGGCCTATATGGCCGCAATTCTTACTAATATTAATAATACAGTTAAGATATCTTAACACATAATTTCTGAGGCTCTAATCTAATTTGTCGTTTCTAAACTACATTCAAACGCGCGAACAAGTATGGCAATCAAAGGTGCGTACTATTATCGTCTGAATTGCTGCGTTTTAGTTAACATGTTATAAAATAAAACTAGTGTAATATCAATGAAAACATTCTACCTAATCTAAGGAATCAATGTGAAATTACATTAATTGTGGTACTTTTATATTTGAGACTTTTGAAAATCGGCAACACTTCCAAAGTCGCTGCCAATCCTTCCGGACCAAATCCACCAAAATAAAAAAGTAACAGATTTTGTTTGTTTTTATTGCCAATTGTTCAAGAACGTTTGGTATATTCAGTTTTTAAGCGCCGTCGTTCTGCTCACTCTACACCTTTCCAAGAAACGCTCGACCCCAGGGGCAGCAAACCGTTTTCGAGCCCAGTCACTGGGTTTGAGGCTAGACTCTCACCCTGTTAACCCTAACCGAGTGGACTGTGATTTCGATAGGCGCGGCCTTCGTAGGCGCAGTTTCAAACATTGCTGGCGGCTAAATTCTCGTCTTTTCCCACTGTATTTTGTGTTTCATGGTGCATGTATTTTGCCGAGGTCATTGAGAAAGTATTGAACCACATTAAAAAAAAATAGCAATAAAAAACCTATAAACTATTTTTGTTGGGTACGCGCGCGACAGAACGAATGCGACTGGAATGTATAGTTCTAGTTTTTAGAGCGCAGCTCTTAGGCGCCCGTTTCCGGCTGTGAGCGGTGCCGTCGCCGTCGCCGTCGCCGTCGCGCCGTAACCACGCGGTGCATTATGGGTAAATTTTTCCGAAGAGTCCGAGGTCCTCCCGAAGGAACCCGAGGTCGTCCCGAAGGAACCCGAGGCCTCCGGGAGGACCTCGGAGTCCCTCCAGGACGACCTCGAGAGGATCCTCGGGTTTCTTCGGGAGGACCTCGGGAGGACCTTGGGTTGCAGCTACTGGGAGGACCTCGAGTTCCATTCGGGAGTTGCATGCAACTGGCATGATACTCTGCACAGTTGCATGCAACCTTCGTTGCATGCAGTCCAGGTTGCATGCAACCTGGTGACGTCATCGTCATCCGCATCGTCATCGTCCTCATTACTGATGACGTCATCAGTGACATCACTGATGACGTCATCGGCATCCACATCGTCATCATCACTGATGACGTCATCGGTGACGTCACTGATGACGTCATCGGCATCCGCATCGGCATCGGCATCTGCTGACGTCATCAGTGACGTCACTGATTACGTCATTGACATCCGCATCGTCATCATCACTGATGACGTCATCAGTGACGTCACCGATGACGTCATTGGATCGTCATCATCAAGGTCACGTGACCCCCGAGGTCATATAACCCCCCCCCATCAGTACCTTTCCCTCCTCCTCCTCAAGAGCTGCGCTCTGATTCGGCGTTACAGGGAGTTGTAAACGACTTTCATTTTTTTGTTTTGTTTTTTTACGATAAGTTTTGACGGCGCCGCGCGATTCACCGCATGTACGACAAAGGCTTAGCTGTCGAAAATAATTTACAACAGAAGATAGCTGAAAGGCACGCATACTTCACACGCACATAGAACGTGTTTACCGATGGACAGGACATAAACATGCAATTTAGCAGGTGTTGACATTCGAACAAGATATTGTATGTACCACACGATGCAGCGTTATCTGAAAAAAAATTATTTTAGAACTATCTCAAACAGCACATTCAGAGTCGACGAGAGTCACATCTTGACGATCGGACGGAATCTAAGATGACTTCGTGTTGGGGCACGTTTTGGGCGGAACTTTATTTTTCACAGCAGCACCAAGGCAAAGAAACGAACGCGACTGACCCAATTCCCACCTCCAACCCAGACAACTATTTTTAGAGATGACTGAGGACTCTACGCGTATAATCTCTGGGAGGGGGGGGGGGGCAATGTTCGCAAAATCGCGTCGAGGCCCGTTGGACGTCCTTCACCTCAATCGTTTCCCGTGGATGTCAAGCAGAAAAGCTTGAATGGCAGGCACTTACCAGCCTTATTTCTCACAATGGAAGATAACACAGGAAGGGTACGCTCCACGCATACAAAAAAATTAGTGGAAACTTTCAAGAGGGGCGAGAAAACGTCGAATGCAAAACCGCAAAAAACGTAGGTAGAGAACCGCGCTGAGCGGGTCTTCGCGGTCCAAGAGAGTGGCAGAAAATTTCTAGCTGATAGAGGGCGCGAGAGTCGCACCAGCGGCATCAGCATCAGCAACATGGCGGCGGCCTACGAGCGTTTTTTGGAAAGGTGTACATAGCCCGTTTTGTTGTCGTTGGAAACCGGTAAAAAAGTATTGTTTTAGTAAATAGTGTACGAGCTAACGGAAGCACTCCGTGTTTGCGTCAGCGCTGCGTGTTTCACACAGCACACGCGTGTGGCTCTATACGCAATGCTAAAACTCTCTAATAAAGTACCATTCAATAACATTTGCAGCACTACACTGGGAGAGTGAAGAGTGTTGTTTGTATTTGAAAATGACATTTCGCGAGCAATGATCACGAGCTGAGCAGAAGAACCGATGGACCCTCGCTAGTGCGCATGCCGTTTGCGCCGTGGGAGTGCGAGCAGCGAGCTGGAGACGCAAATACCAACCCTGTCTATGACTCGGCGGGGTAGCGTCTTTCGGATTTGAAATCACATTGGACAAAATACACACTGGCTTAAACACCGTTCGGATGCCGCCCTCAACGGGCTCAAAGTTCTTCTAATTAAGTCCGATACACCTTGAACATAGGAATGTACTGCACAGACCTGTTTATTTCGCCCGTGTTCACCGTCCACCTTTGCATGATTTTACGAGTGTCACGTACAAACCTGTCAGGATAATTCCGCATATCCAGGAAAGCACTGATCTCCCTTAGTTCCTTAGACCTCAGGAGTTCATTCGAGGACAGTGCATCGCAACGCGATAGTAGAGTCCGTACCAATGCCCGCTTGTGCTTAGCCGAATGGGGAAATCAAAACGCAAAACAGGAATTCACTGCCACATAGCTTGAAGTACACTGCCGCCTTCAGGGCGCCATTGTTACCCTGACAATCCAATATATCCGAAAAGGCTGAACACCAACCTTTCCGGTTTCCCAAGTGAACTGATTTGCGGTATGAACACCATTCAATGCCAGGTGAAAAACATACAAGTTTAAGTTGCTACAAATTACGAAAGTGTCGGCTACATAACTACACTACATCTTCAACGGAAATCGCAGTGAGTTAATCACAACAAGCTCCACGTGCTGAGTTGCCAAATTAGCCACAGTAACAGATTCCGGTCTCCCAATAGGACATCCCCTTATTTGATGATAAGCAGCGTTGCCAAATGTGAAGTAGGTCTCATATAAGCAGCACCGCAACACAATCACCATATCCCCTACAAGCCGCGACGTGCCACTCGCCAACGCACAATCATCCTGCAACCGCTTTTCGACGACATCAACGGTTTTTAACGTGCGAAAACAATCCGCAAGCTGGCTTTCGGACCTCGCACTGGGATCAAAGTTTAATTTTACAAATTGGAATGGGTCATTCTAAATGTTTTATATCTACTTGCTATTGTTGTTCCGGTCCAACAAAACACTGGCTTGCCCTTATCAGCCGCAAAGTCTAGGATGGAATAAATTTGCCTTAAGCCACTCAACTTCGCGCGTTCTTCTGCGTTCAAGTTGGGGCGAGGGTGCTTTGCGTTCTGAGTAGGCGCTTACAATTCTGCGCCGGGCCAAGTTTACACAGGACACGTCTGAAAATTAAAGTTTTATTCGACTTCAAGGTTCTAGACCCACCTTGTAGATCATTCGGCTCGCTCAAAATCAAAAGAAAGCTCTATTGAACTGTGTACCGGCGACATTTGTTTTTGTCGGATGGGTCAACGTCTAAGCTCTAAGAGATACAAAATCCAGAATGAGGGTTGCTCTCTCCTTCCGATGGTATCGCTTATTGAATCACATACCTATGACATATCAAACTTTCTAGCGGAATCTCAGGAAGCCGACTGACGGGAGCGCACTGTCGGTTTCTACCTTTCGGGGAATTTGCGACAGCGGTCCGTTCGAAGCAGCTTGAGGGGTATGATATCATGGTGTTATCTGATGTTGTGTCATTGTTTACAAATGTGCCTATTGACTTGACTGCTGTTGAGGTCGTCGAAAAGCGGTTGCAGGATGAGTGTACGTCAGCGAGTCGCACGTCCCTGCTTGTAGAGGATATCGTGATTGTGTTACGTTACTGCTTAAACGAGACGTACTTCACATCTGACATTGCTTTTACCATCAAATCAGGGGATGACCTATTGGAAGCCCGGAATCTGTTACTGTGGCTAATTTGGTAATGCAGCACATGGAGTTTGTTTTGATGAACTCACTGCAATTTCCGTTGAAGATGTGGTGTAGCTATGTAAAAGACACTTTCGTATATTTTGAACAAAGTAAACTTGTATGTTTTTCACCTGGTGGTGCATGCAGTTCATACCGCCATTCAGTTTACGTGGGAGGCCGAGCGAGAAGGCGTTGTGCTTTTTTGGGTCCATTGGTTGTCGGGCTGACAACATAACCTTGGAGATGTAACTGTTCCGCAAACCTTGTGACAGGGATTGTTTTTTTGCTTTGATTCCAACGACTCGGCTGAGCACAAGCGAACAGAGGTACGGATTCTACTTTCACGTTGCGATGCATTGTCGTCGAATGAACTCCTGCGGTCCCAGTAACGAAGGAAGATCAGTGCTTTCTTGCATAAGCGCGATTATCCTGGGAGGTTTGTAAATGACACTCGTAAACGCTCACAGATGTGCACGGTGAACACGGGCGAAAGATACCGGTCATTGTTGTGCATTCCTTGCGTTCAAGGTGTATCGGAATCAGTTAAAGGAGATTTGATGCCCGTTGCGCATCCGAACTGTGTTTAAGCCAGCTGTGTACTTTGGCCAATATTATTTCAAGGCCGAAAGACGTTGCCCCAGCCTGAGTCACATAGAGGGCTGGTATACAAGTGAAGGGTCCTTACTGCGACGCCACGTGACGCCGGTGAAACCGGCAGACGAAGAAGCACCTAAGGAACACAAGCAAGAGAGACGTGGCGAAGACCGCGCACGCCAGGAGAAGCAACTCCAAGCGAGCCGACCACAGCTGGACGACAGGAGATGTGTTTGAATTTAACAATGCCTTGACTTTGGCTCGCGAGTAACGATGGGGTCCGAGAAAGTGTGTGGAGTCCTGGTTTATCTGCCATGACCCAAAGGCGTCTGATATCAATGGAGGCCCCCTACCGGAGGTCTACAGGAATCGTTTTGGATTAGAGAATTTGTTCGTGCCCCCCGTAACCACAGGGTAAGTGTATACCGTGTATACCGATGATGCCACCTCTATAGGTTGCGATACATCTATGTTGTTATTTTGTATTCTGTGCCAAGGCAAACTTTTTGCGGTACTGTATGTCTCGCCGCTAATGCCCCACCCGTAGAGTTATAATGTACGCTAAAGGTTCAACATGAGCTAGTTTATATTGGACTTCCGGCTTTAAATTAAAGCAGACAACAACCTGTTAAATATTATGCTGCTCCTGCGCATTCCTAACGGAAAACGCCCCTGCGTTTTGTTTCTTTAACAAAAATAATAGAAACTTGTGTCGCAGCGAACAGTATGCAAGTTTATTAACAACATAAAATAAAAATTGCTTTATTTACATTATATTTTTTATTACCAGTGAGCAATATTTAATTTCCCAGCTATTCCGGGCCCAACCTTATGCCCACAAGAAGTGTATAAAGACAAGTGGCGAATATATACGACATTTATTTTAAAGGTATATAAAATAACCTCTAGACCGTGGGAGACGAATATCGGAATCAAGAAGGTCGAGGTACACATAAGCATTCCTTATGAGTTCTGAATGCGAAAGCATGCAAGCCGCTCGTGCGCTCCCTTTGTCGTCTGCTGCGTACTTTTCGTCGGCGATCGGCGCGTGTGCTCCCCTGGTGACATTGGACGTTCCGCACTGATTAGAGTGCCTTCATACACACGCAAGCTTTTGCTTGAGGGGTGACATCTCAGCCATTTTTACGCCCAATCGTTTTTTTATGCATTTTGAAGTACGCGCAATCCGGTGTCAATCAGCTCGAGCGCGTAGCTTTAGCCAAGCGCCTCCTGTACTAAGATGCCTGTCATGAGAGCGGCGAGCGTCCTGCCGTGCCCTCTCCCTTTTTCCTCCTCCCCTTCACCGAAACGACCGCGAGGGGCGCTGCTAACTGACCCTATCGCTCGCGGCCGCGAGAGCGCGGGAGATTTGACGTCTGCTATTGTGATACCACTAGGGGTGTGCGAGTAGTGCTTCAAATCGAATAGTGCAGTGTTGTCCCTGGCGTTAACAGCGCAAAGAGAGTGCGAAGGCTATGAATGATGTGGTGCTGTACAGGCGGAACAGCGCACCAGCAAAACAGTTACTCCAGTCCACGCACACAAAAGAAAGACAAACTTACGCAGCGCTGGCTCACTCTTTGGTATATTTACACTTTCGTCTTCGTCTTCTTTTGGTATTATGGTCTAGGGCCATGGAGAATAATTGGGTCTTTTTCTTCAAAAGGATGCAAAACAGTAAACCAAAGACTGAAACTAAAACTAATGTTAAAATAAATAAAATTAGCACTCAGTTGCGAGCGGCCGGCCGCGCCAGTTGCGCCGAGATGGCCGAGCGCCCAGCAAGAGTTGCTGATGATGATGTTGTTGCTCGCGCCTAGCGGGTCGGAACTGAGCGCCACCTAGTGGCGTTTGGCTACAATACGATGGCAGACCGGCCGCAATGGGAGAGCGAGCCACCTGACAGGCATCTTAGTACAGGAGGCGTTGCTTTGGCTAATGCAGAGACGCCATTTTAGCGCCAAGTCACGCACCGAGTGCGCGGGAGCGTCAGCGCTGAACATTCAGTGCAACAATGGATGTTCCTCACTCCGAGACAGACAGACCGTGTAGGCACCCTACGCACTGATTGGCACGCCGCGCCATGGGGTGAGCGGTCCTGGAAGCCGACGAGCGCAGCGGCCAGTAGGAGCCCCGTCGACGCGGGCCAGCCAATGTAACCAAAGGAAACTATCTGCCGTTTTTCGCGCTTCAGACTAATGACGTCAGCCTCGCTCCCTGAGACAGTTAATGCTTTCGCATTAAAAATATATAAGTGATCGCTCATATGCCGCCGATCAGTGCCTTGTACAACCTATTGACCACGTGAGTGATCGATAGCGTCGCTGTTGTTGGTCTGCCACAATTGGCCGAACGTTGACTACGACGTCAGCAAATATTTCCTCACTTAGACGAAAAAGAGAATAACCTAAGAACTTCCATTTTGATGGTGGTTGGAGCGTTTCCTTTCAGAGCGCGATGATCTCAAGCTTCCACCATTTTAAAGATAAACGCCATCGAACTTCTTGTTCCCAAGTTAATGACGTGGGAACGGTAACCCTAGGAGGGCGCTACCAAAACATCTCGCGCCAATAATCCGTTTTATACCCAATTCACACGGCAGCGTAAAGGTACCTTCCCAGCACAGGTACCCGTCGGAAAGGTAGCTGGTGATCGTAATCACACGGCGCATAAAGGTCCCTTTCGCTAAGGGAGGTCCTGTGTTAAACGGAGCTCGCCAAGCTCCCTTTACAGCTAGAGCGAGTAGCTTCCCAGACCCACGAACTCAAAATAAATATTACATATGTATATAAATATATA
>JAZHYW010028135.1:0-51910 GCA_037355805.1 Ixodes ricinus | reverse complement strand
GAAAATTCATTACAGCACGAAGTTTATCCGCATCTGGACGCACACCCAGTCTATTCACGGTGTGACCAAGGACTTTGGCTTCTTGTGCCGCAAAATGGCACTTTTTTGTGTTAAGTTTGAGACCAGCGCCACGGAGGCACGAAATAACTTCCGAGAGGCGAAGGAGGTGGTCCTCAAAACTTGTGGAAAATATGATAACGTCGTCGAGGTAACAGAGACACGTTTTTCCACCTTAGACCGCGGAGCACGGATTCAATTCATTCGTTCAAACGTGGCTGGAGCGTTACATAAACCAAAAGGCATAACGTTAAATTCATATAGCCCGTCCGGTGTGGCGAGTGCTGTTTTTGTTTGTCCTGCTCAGCCATTGGTATTTGCCATTAACCAGAACGCATGTCTAGCGATGAAAAATGAGGCACCCGCTAGCGAACCAAGGGAGTCATCTATGTGGGGTATGGGATAACCGTCTTTACGCGTTAGCTTGTTCAAGCGGCGGTAATCAACGCAGAACCAAAATGTCCCATCTTTTTTTCTTTACTAAAATATCGGAAGATCGACCAGGGGCTAGAAGATGGGCGAATAATGTTTTTGGCTAGCATATCAGTCACATGAGTTTCAATGGTTTTACGTTCGGCCAAAGACACGCGGTATGGTCGGTGTCGGACGACGTCGTTAGTTTGTGTGTAAATACCATGTTCAGTAGTTGAGCATTTGCCGTAACCAGTTGGAGTAGAATCGAACACGTTCTGAAAAGTGCGAATAAGACAAAGAAGTTGCTCTTTTTGGTCCTCTGACCACGAAGGCGACATAGTTTTAGCAAGCGATGTGTCGAGGGCGTTAGAGGGTATAGTTCAGCCTGCATTTGAAGAGGTGACACTTTGGGTCACATGTGATGAAATCAGTATGGCTGCAGTTTCTAACGAATGGCCTCTAGGGAGAACGACCAAGTGTGGTTTTGCATTATTTAAAGCCAGACAACCGGTACCGTTCATAATAGTAGTAATTGTGTAGGGCAGCAACAAGCCCTTAGCCATTAGAGGAGTGCGTAGTAGTTCAACTTAAACATCGCCTGTTAGATCTGCGGAGGGATAGTCTTCGGCTTGTGTTCTAAAAGATGGAGGCAACTCAAACTCAGATGCAGCACATAACTTGATGGGATCAACATACGTGTCGTTCTCTTGAAACAAGTCTTCAGAAAGGTGAATTTCGGAACGTTCGCAATCAATTACTGCATTGCCGGACCTAAGAAAATCCTATTCCAGAATGACCTCTGCCACACCATGGGGTAAAACAACGAATAGAATGTGGTAACGTACGTTGCCAATAAAAACTCGAGCTGTGCATAGAGATGATGGGCGGTTAATGTCGGCACCCGCACCACGAAGAAGGCCACGTGCCGGTGTACATACTTTACGAAGTCTTCCGCAAACATCCTCGTGCATAACTGAGGACGGCCGCACCGGCATCGAGAAGAGCTGAAAAGTGATGTCCGTCGATGATAACGTTAATGTAGTTTCCTGAATGTGGAGGCTTGCTTGAGGTGTCGACTGCGGCAGTTTCACCTCCGGAAACTGCGCACCTTAGTTTCCCGTAGACGATCGTGGTCGAGCTGTCGGTGGGGGACCCATGGGCGACGAGAAACGTCGACGGGGAGGCGAGAAGAACTGGGATCGGGCGTATTGTGGTCTAGGTGATGCGTGAGGCTCGGAGTTGAAATCGTTACTCCTGTCACCCGATGAACGACGTGGTGACTCATCAAATCTGCGTCTTGATGTCTCGTGCGACGGTCTTTCGTCATCGTACGTGTAGCGAGGTCTCTGGTACCATTGTCTTTCTTCGTCGCTTCGACGCCTGCGGCAGAAGCGGGCAATATGTCCTGTTACTCCACAATAGAAACATGTCGGTCGACTGTTATATCCTCTCCAAGAGCTTTGTTGAGGATAGCGGAAGCGAGAATCCACGAGTGATGCCACTGAAACAGGAACTGTAGGCTCAGCGGGGGGGGGGGGGGGGGTCGGATGGTCGCGCTTCAACTGGTCTTGATAGCACTTGTGCATAAAAAAGAGACGCTTCCGGTTGCAGAGGTTGTGGCGGTGAAGTAAGACTGATAGCCTGCCGTAATTCTTCACGGATCATGTCTTGCAGTGGAGCTTGTCTCGATAGGGAGAGCGGAGGCGTAGCAAGGAATTGCCTCAGTTCGTCATGGACAATTTCGCGGATGAGAGAACGCATGCTCTCTTGTGTTGGAGCGCATTGTAGCGGTTCCTGACGCATTTGCACCTGAGGCGTTGGTGAATACCCAGCGTAGATAGCGCGCTGCTGGCGAGCTTTTTGGATGTGTTTTCAGCCGTCTACAACAGATCTAACATCCGCAGGAGGCAGTGTCAAAAACAACCCGAAGGCTTTTCTGAGATTCCCTTAAGGACGTGACGAACTCGTTCACCTTCAGTCATCTTGTCGCTTACCCTTTTGGCAGATAGTCAGGGATGTCTCCAATGTATGACGTGTAGGTTTCGCCCGGTTGTTGAATGCGAGTATTCAGTCGACGCTCCGAAATAGCACGACGATTTGCTGTTCTTCAAAATACCTCTCTTGCACGAGTTGTGTAAGTTTTCCACGATTGCCACTCGTGTTCGTGGTTTAGGAACTATGCTTTTGCTACGTCGGTAAAATAAAAAAAATATGCTGGCTAGCTTCATCGAATTGTCCCATCGGTTGTAAGTGCTAACTCTGTTGTAGATGTCGAGACATTCGTCAATGTCTTCCTCGCCAAGGCCGGTAAAAACTTGCGGGTCCCGTTGGCGCAACAAGGGATGTCAGATGGGCCCAGGAGTTGAAGAAAGGGACCCTGTCTGACCTTCTGTGGGTGGCGTGAGAAGTGGAAGCCGCATGCTGTCCCAAGGGATCTGTCGGCGGTGTGGCGTTGGCTGCCGTGACGGTCATCCGAACGCCGCTGCGTAGCTCCATTTACCCTGCACCTCTACCAAGTTGTGAGGAGGTTTATTGAGGCCTCTCAAGCCTGCTCCGAAAAGGTCCCAGGGCCGGTTTGCTCATCTTGCGGACGCGGCCGCGGCTGCGGCCAAGAGGGACTTTTTCTGTCACGTGACCAGCTCCATGGGGACAAGAAGTACCTAGCGTCTCTGCCTAATGGCGGAGAAATCCATATCGCTTCAAGCACAAAAGCCCAATTTCGCCCACAGAAACTGACTGCAGGGACTTTCAACTGGAGTTAAATTGACCGCCCCTTCATACTGTAGGAGCGGGCAGGCAAATTTACGGCCAGGGAGGATAAATATGAGCCAAAAACAAAGGAAAAATCACGCGAAATAAAAGCGGTGGCAGCATATTTATATACTCCGCCAGCGCCGGTTGCTCGGCGCTGGCGGAGGTACCAATAAAAACAAAATCTTCTGTTGTGGTCGAGAGGTTAAAGCGCCGGTACTTGTCGTCGCGGCGTGAAAGTTCCGGGTTCAAATCGCGCTGAGAACTTTTTTTTTCTTGTATTTGACTGCACTCCCACCAAGACTGTAGATAAGGCCCTATAAGCTCTATAAAATCATTGGGCGGGTAGTTCTCACTCACCAGTTCGTTGTTCATGACCTCGGCAGATGCGCATACTTGTCACTGGCTTTCTTCACCAACTTCCGCCACGCCTCCTGCATCTACCGTACACTCCGCGGAAAGTTGAAAATATCTTCCCATGCCCGCCTTCTTCGTTCGCCAGGCAACCGTGCTGCCGAATTTCTCTAGAATTTTTTGTTTCCGTTTTCCAACTGCTCTAATTAATTCCTGTTGTTGATCCAAAGTCATTTTAGGTGTTTGCGTTAGGTTTGCGATGTCGGCGCCTGATTCATTTTTCAATTCGGTTGTGATCGTCTGCTATTTCTGACTAAAATCCAACAAGTAATGTGTTAATATTACAAAACAATTGCCACAGCAAAATGTAAAGAGTAAAAATATACCTTTTATTACATTCCATGCAAGTAAAAGTATGATATCTTATATTTCGGTTTTACTACTTTCTGAGACCTTTGACTTGTTAGCTTGCCTGTAGGATTTCTGCTCAATCAATGCATCCACATCTGCTAGTCTTTTTTTATTTTTGCTTATTTTGTGGAAGTTTTTTTTAAAACTGTCATTGACTGCAGTTTTTATTAGTACTAAATAGGCGTCTCCTGGTATTGAAAGGAGTCGTAGCAAGAGCGTTGTATATTTAAAAACACATAAAATTGCAGTTGCTGGGGAAAGGATGCGTGTTTCGGCTCCGTTTGTGTGAAAGCCATACTCATGCTGTTACATTGGTTTCCTTTTAATAAACATTAGGAAACGATTGTATTAGCGCGTTAAGCTCGCCTTGATCTTTCTTTTTTTTCTTTTTCTTCCCGGTGTTTCGATTGAACAGGTTGGACTAACAGTAAAAAACCGTGTAAGGCGTAGTAGTGCAAGTGGATGATTCGTAAAAAGGATCGCAATTAAAAAGTAAGACACGCGCAAAATACAAAAAAAGAAGTTCCTATACTTCGTTTCAGCTTGGGTCCAGACGCAGCCGATGCTACGAGCGCGAGCGTGTGGCCCTGAATAGTGCTTGCATTGCACGAGCGCGCGTGCTTGGCAGGGAGGCAGAAAGCCTGAGCCTCGCGCTTGTAGCATCGCCTGCGTCTGGACCCAAGCTGAAACGAAGTATAGCACGATATGAACCATGAACTTTCACGCCGCGACGACAAGTACCGGCACTCCAACCGCTCGACCACAGCAGAAGGCGCGAGTCTCCGGCGCTGGCTGAGGTATATAAATATACTGCCACCACTTTTATCTCGTGTGATATTTTCTTTATTTTGGCTCATATTTATCCTCCTGGCCGTAACTTTACCTGCCGCTCCTACAGTATAAAGGGGCGGTCGATTGGACTCCAGCTGAAAGTCCCTGCCGTCAGTTTCTGCGAGCGAAATTGGGCTTTTGTGCTTGAAGCGATACGGCTTTCTCCACCATTAGGCAGGGACGCTAGGTACTTCCTTGTCCCCATGGAGCTGGTCCCGTGACATAAAAATCCCTCTTGGCCGCAGCCGCGGCTGCGGCCAGTAAGATGAGTAAACCGGCCCAGCAGAACCGGCCGCTGGGCAGAATGTCCGATGCAACCCTGAGATCAAGCGGGTCTCGCGTGTCACGATGCACGAGCTCGGTCTGGCTCACGCGCCCGCAGTCAGCTTGCCGAAGTTGGCGCTCATTCACAGTTTATAGGTTGGCGTCACTGCTCACATATAAGTCAAGGATACGTACTTTCAGAGCTGCTATGCTAGGAAGCTTATTGTATATATTACGACACAGTTTCGCCGAGCGGCTCGGCTTCGTCAGGAGGTGGCATACATGTGAGGGCATCAGACCGCGCAGAGAAGTAAGCGGCCAATTGGGCGAGAAATACGTGACGTCAGAAGTTTTACTTTTTTATTTTTTCTGACGTCACGTTTTTCTCGCCCAATTGGCCACTTACTGCTCTGGGAAGTCTGATGTCCCCTCACATGTATGCCATCTCCTGACGAAGCCGAGCCTCTCGGCGAAACTGTCGAAACATATACAATACACTTCCTACTATAGCAATTCCAAAAGAACGTATTTTGGACTTATATATATATATAACGAAGTAAAGCTCACGGTTAGAAAGAAAAAAACAGCGGAACTTTAATCAACAGTTTCGCCGAGAAGCTCCGCTTCGTCAGGAGTATATATATATCCCCCCCACCCCCCCCCCCCCCTTCATGAAATATACCCTCCAGGCCGTCGCGCCATCTCTTCTCTATAATAAAGTGTATACATATATATACATATATATATATACTTTCGGTTCAAGAAATACTGTATTACAAAGCAAGAAGCTAAAACATTACAATGGCAACTATTAATTATTTCACATTTGTTTATATATTACTTAACCCATTGAGTTATACATTTCTCTGCAGGCGGAAGCCCTGTTGAAGAAATATTTAGGCATGGACATTACACTTGAAATTTCATCCTTCAAAGTTGTAAGTGTGCTAATTGTAAATATACCAAACTGTTTTCTTTTTGCGCCACACTTATGGCGGTTTTAATGTACATGTACTTAACGATATCCTTAATTTTTTGTTTAGCTTCATCATAAACTTGTTGAGGGTAATTAAGACATGGACCACTGACGGACAGATGCACGCCGATACGGTTGTAGATTATTTGAAAACATATTTTACTGAAGGCTACAATCCTGATATTCTATGTCTTGTTACAAGGTGAGTAGATCATTCGAATAAGACGTTTGATTGATGCCATTAAAATATGACATCGATAGAATACCTAAAAAACCACGAGGATAATTTCGCTAACTTGTAAACGGTTAATTAGATTTGCAGAGTTTTTTTCTATCTCTAATTTTCCACCTTTCTGCGAATGACTTGTTAGAAAATTCTTAATCTTTCTTTTATTCGATCCAATGATAAGGGGTGATCAAGAAGTTTTGCCTCCTAGGCTGTAACTTTTTTATTCAGTCAAGGAATTGAAAGGTGTCATATTCAATTGAAAATTTAGATTATCCTCTCCCCAGGAGCACATGACTTTTCAATTTAGTCCCCACTGGCGGGGTCGCATTTCCGCTACCGGTGTACTACTCTCCGCATGCCGTCGTAGATGATTGAGGGCGGCAGTTGACGACACCAACGTCGCACTGCTTAGGTAACCTCGTCGTCGGACTCAATCCGTGTACCCTTCAGATATTACTTTAGCTTTGAAAAAAGCCAAGATTCTGATGGCGTGAGGCTGTGGCTGTAAGGTGAATGAGGCAAAACATCTTGGAACTGCCGCTTCCCCGGCGCGGCGTTGGTCTCGTCAATAGCCACCCTTAATAATCTACGACGGCATGCGGAAAGTAGTGCACCGATAGAGGGAAGTGCATCACCGCCACTTGGGACCATACTGAGAGGTTATGTGCTCCTAGGAAAGACGAGATTCTTATATTTTATTTGAGTCTAACATCTTTCAATTCCCTCACTTAATAAAAAAAGTTACTGCCTAGGACGCGAAACGTATTGATCACACCAAACGGGCATTAAAAAAGACTAACGTTGATTAGAACTAAGTCGACATAAATAGAACAAACTCGCAAGTTTTGTGGAAATATTGGGTACTGACATAAAGGTATATATTTAATATTTATTTGTACTAATTGGTAAAACCCTAGATATCATATTAAACACGGGAGGAAAAAAATGATTAAGAGCTCTAATGCATGTCACATCTTGATCGAGTTTTTAAATTTTTTTGTATAATGTAAAGTTCGTATAAACCTGGTTAATTGGGATAGTTGGTTCAGTGTTAATTTTTTGAAGTGTGGTGCGTGGGGCACTGGAGTTAAAGACAATGCATGACGCGTTTTCTCTTCTTCGCTGATAATAGGTAAAATTTGTATATATGTATTCTTTAGAAAGAAAGAATCTATAATTTTTTTTATTAAGCCGATGCGTTACTTCTTTGGCTCTCTTTTTTGTCTGTTATAAATGTGGCAAGTCAGAGGTTGTAGTATATGCCATTCGCACGTTCACAAAATGCAATATTTCCCAGCACATCCACTTAGACTGAAGGTTCTGTTATGCATTTATAACACGTTCTCGCCTTGATTCTCCTAGTGACCAATTCATAGGTAGTTGGTTCGAAATCGTTTTCGGTCAAAACCTACAACCTCCTCGCCCGTCCCGTGGCTCGGTCTATTTCTGCTCCGCCCAATGCAGACTAATAAACAGAGCTTTGCGACACAGCAATAAACTCTCCGCGGAACATGTCTAACCGTACAAACGTAAAGAGCGCGCTGATACGAACACGCAAATAAGACAAGTAAACGAGTGAAAGTCTATACTTGAATAAAAGATTTGGATGTCGGTGGTGGAAGTGAGTGTGGGATGAAATAGTGATAATAACAACTCACCTCGTAGTGTTTAGTGAAGACGTTCTGTATATTCAGCTGCGGATATTTCAAATACAGATTGAAATAAGAAGGCCAGTTTGCATAAAACTGTTTTCTTTCGTTATTGGAGCTTAACGTCTACTTATATCGAGCTGCAACCGGGAGTAACCGAGACATTCGTGGCATGCATGAAGGGTGGCAGTCGATTCAATGAACACCTTTACACGTGTTAAGCGAAGCCTGGACGCCACGGTGACTAAAAACATAACATAAGAAAACGTAAGAACGATGGTAATTATTGTTCGAATGGCTTTTAATGTAAAACGTTTGCCAGCACTGCTGCGTGATATTTAACAGGCCTCTCCGGTTCCGAGTAATTGTTCCTTTGGGTCTTATCTGATATAACTGCGGGTCATTTTGTGAGTGCTAGGCTTTACACAGCTCCGGAATATGATAATATAATATAACAAGTATGAATAGAAAATACTTGGGACTGCCAAAATTATAGCAGAGCTATTTGAATTGATTGCACATTGATTACACGACTCTGGAATGGGGCAACTAGTGCGGGTCTTTTTTTTGTGTATATGCTTTTACTTCTGTGAGTGCAAATGCTCCGAAAGTCTGATTGGACGGCATTAGTTCCCTCCTGCGCACAAGCGAAAAAATTAAGATATTATCTTATCAAGGTCCCGAGCCTCTAGACACAGTAAATAATAAAAACATATTGACACATACTATTGTTTCATTGGTATATCTTGCTTTATGAAAATAGCAACATTGTTTTTTTACAGGTACAAACTCTATGGCGATGGATCAAACGCTCAAACAGGTGAGTATTCGGTAGAAAATCAGTATAGATCTTGGTTTAGTTATCGGCTAATACGTTTATCGGATGTAAGTAACGCCATATAAGTGCCGATAACAGCGTAAAGAATAATTTTTATAGACGTATGCATTTTAGGAAATATGAACTTTGCACGTTCATTAGAGAATGAAACCTAATTAAAAAAAAATATTTTAACACATATTGAATCCGTAGTTACACAATGAAGGGTAGAAACCGAATTAGCGCAGTTTTATGGGCCAAATTGTTTTTCCTGTGAATCTACACCCATGAAAGCCAGAAGAAACAAATGCACAACCAAACTTGATATTCTTTGGTCAGAGGATCTTGGCCCTGAATTGTCGAGCAAGTCTTTACGGCTTCACTGTCTGGTTGTTTGGTTGTCACCCTGATTATGGCTGATGTTTGGCACTTTGGCAGTTTTTTGGCATACCAGACAAAGCTAGACTCGACATTTCTCTTGTTACTTAAGGCAAGAGAAAAGTACTTTGAACCTACAAACGCCTTAGAACCAACCCACCATCAACGCCGACAGGAATTTTATTTTTGGTCTGGCAATTTAATGCTCAGAAAGCAGGAAGTGGGTAAGGTATAACCTAACTCGATTATATTTTCCCAGAGCCTGGCACTTTGGACGTAAATTGCCAAACGAAAGCCAGAGTTGGGTTTTACTGCCTGTCTCTCAGTTGTCAACTGAAAGCTATGGCCCAAAATAATCAAAGTGCCATAGTTAGGCTTCACGGCCTGCTTGTTTGGGTTCTTCTTTGGCACCATTGGGCTTACTTCACAAGAAAAATTCCAGAGCTAGGGTTCACTGCTGGGAGTTTCCTCCTTTCACCATATTGTTTGCGCTGCGCCCGCCAGTACTTGGTCACGCGGTCGCAAGCGAATGAGTTCTCGCTGCTCACAGATGGCTCTAGAAAGAGAGCTTCACCGCAACCCCGCGCAACCTCCATAGACGTCACAACGCACATGACTCGGAAGATGGTGAAGGAGTTGAGAGGTGCCGAAAACCTCAATATTTGTTCAGTTTTAAAATAAAAACTAGGACATGCAGGCAAAATCATTTTTTTTCTTTTCTTCAGAAAGGTCGAGACGCCAACTCCCAAATTATCTAAGCAAAGCACTGAAACTGTTGCACAGCTCCTTTAACTATAGGAATAACTTGTACACAGGATATTTGTTTGATGGAGTGGTTGTCTTACAAAATGAGCGGCCAAAATATATATTCAAACTTGAACCCATAATTTTATCGGTGTTCTCCTTAAACTTTTTTTTAAATATTTCCCAAAATAATAAGTGAAAATATGGCTTCACAAAGCTATATAACTGACGCAAAAGACATGGTCAATCAAGGCAAACCGTCGTACTCGTTCCTCAGAAATATGGCATGCCTACAAAGGTTCACAATTGCGGCTGATGACGTTCTCTATACAACAAACACCACACGCAGCGCAACCCAGTTTTTATCAGAGGCGACTAAATCCAAATATTATATACTTGAGAAACACAACCACCCACTTTTGATTAAAATATGGGATGTTTGACCGCTTTACAAATTTAAAAACTTTGTTTCTGTGGCGCATGACTTGGAAAACATTAGAATAAGACCGCCGGGTTTCAACATACGGTGACCTTCGATTCTTAGTCGTCCCAGGTTTTCGTGTTTTCATGTTAGTGTTAACCACAGTCGACGGAGCAAAATGGCTATAATTTCGCTAATACTAAGGTGGACTTGGTTAATGTTTTTCTCCATTGCTGTGACTCATCACGGGGAATCTGTTAAGCGATGGAATAACTGGATATCAATAATGAGATGAAAGACAAACGGCTGCAGTCTTAACACAGGAGGCGCGTATTTTGAGACTTGAGTCTTTTCCATCACAAACACTCAAAAAGTCGGTGATCTTTTTGTTCGAATATTAATTTAGTTAATCTCACATCCAATCTTGAAAGCCAGGCGAAACCAATGCACTACCAAACTTAATATTCCTTGGTCAGTGCCTGGGTATCTTGGCCCTAAATTGTCGAGTAAGTCTTTACGGCTTAACTCTCTGGTTGTTTGGTTATTGCCTGAAATATGACTGATACCTGTCACTTTGGCAGTTGCGTGCCATACCAGAAAAAAGCCAGACTCGTCAATTCTCTCGTTATTTAGAGCAAGAGAAAAGTACTTTGAACCTAACTAACGCATCAATACAAAACCACCAAGCAACACAGTGTTTTGGACCGACGTTTTATTTTTGCCAGGCTATTTAATGATCCAAAAAGCCAGAAGAGGGTAAGGTAAAACCTAACTTGATAATATTTGGCCAGAGTCTTGGTACTTTGGACCTAAATTTCCAAACAAGAGCCAGAGTTGTGTTTCACTGTGTGGCTCTTGGTTGTCGGCTGGAAGCTTTGGCCCTAAATGATCAAAATGTCATATTTAGGCTTCACAGCCTGTTTGTTTGGGTTCTTATTTGCACCATTTGGCTTACTTCTCAAGCACTTTCTAGAACTAGGGTTTATTGCTAGTTGTTTGATCTCTACTCGCCTTTTTTGGTTCGTGTCTGGACTTCCGGCAGCTACGTGACGAAGCAGAAAATGCCAGGATTTGAATTTCTCTAATTTGTTTGAAAAAAAAGTAGTTTCGCATTAGCTAACGGATTGAAGCAAAAACTTATTAGGCCCAAGTTAGGCTCTTCAAACTGGCAGAGTTGAACAAAGGTAGGCAATTTTGTTGCCTACTGCCTAGGTTATTCAGCCTAAGTTCGCCCTCTAAGGTTGACTTAGCCTCTAGTTTGTACCTGGGAACCAGATAATTCAAGACAGCAGGCGTCAATTCAAATTTCTTAGGAGAACTTTCTCGTGGTATAATGGGATGTGCCAGACTATTACACACTTTTCATTGGTCCTTTCTGATAATGCACTTCACACAACACTAATTTTGACATTCTTGGGTAGCAGTATTTTCGATAGAGTTTTATGAAAGATTGACAGAACTTTGTAGTTACATCTGGCTCTCATGGGCTATAACGTTCTTAACTATAAAAAATACCATGTGCACTGAAATTTGTTTGATGGGATGGCTGTCTTCCAACGTGTTAGGTCAAAATAAATATTAAAACTTAAACCCATAGTTTTATCAGAGTTCTCAATGAAGAGTTTTTAAATATTTCTCAAAATATTAAGTGGATATATGGCTTCACAAAGCTATACATATAAGTTACGCAAAAGACATTGCCAACCATGGAAAACCTTCGTACTCGTTCTCCAGAAAAATGGCATGCCTAAAAAGTTTGCAATTGTGGCTAACGACGTTCCCTATTCAACAAACACCGCACGCAGCGCAACTCAGTTTTTATCACAGGTGGCTCAGTCCAAATATTATATACTTGAGGAACAGAACCACCCATTTGCAGTTTAAAGTTGGGATGTTTGAGTGCTTTAAAAGTTGAAAAACACTTAGTTTCTGTTTCGCATAGGACCTTCGATTGCTTAGTCGTCCCAGTTTTTCGTGTTTTCATGCTCGTCTTTACCACACTCGACGTACGTAGAAAATGGACTATAATTTTGCTAAAACTAAGGTGCACCTGATTAATACTTTTCTCCATGGTTGTGACTTATCACGGGGAATTTGAATCTTATCAAGAGATGAAAGACAAACGGCTGCAGTCTTAACACAGGAAGCGCTAATTTTGAGACTTGAGTCTTATCAATTGCAAATACTCGAAAAGTTGGTGATCTCGTTGTCCGAATCATATTAATTCAGTTCATCTCACATTCAATTTAACAGGAACAAGGTTAATTACACAAGCGGTTTGTTAGACTATGCGAGTTTTGTTTTAATAAAACAAGCCGTGCAATCGGCGGCCGAGTGGGTTAGCGCACCTCAGCTCGGAGCAGGTGTAGCAGAAGCTCACGCACCAGAACCCAGGGATCCGAGTTTCATCCCCACCCCTGCCCGTTTCTATTTGGATGACAATCGTCCCGGAGTGCGGTTGTGTGTCACTACCGCGTGGCGTACGTTAAGAACACCAGGCTAGCGGTTGTATTGCACAAGCCAATTTTTGTAATTTCTCATCTACAGTTAAGACACCCGACACCCTTTGAGGTTGAATAACATCCGGCTGTTCACACATACATACCCCACGAATAATATAGTAAAGCCAGAAAAACCTCCGTTATGCCACGCAGAAAGGTACGCCACACTCGCAGGAGCTTTTTACCCATCCATTAGTATAAATTCAAAAACACGTTGATCCGTTTTATCGGCATATTTATATTTTTTATGCTGTTAGTAACTCCTCAGTTTGATGACGGCATTCAAAACGCTGTGAATAGCATTTAATAAAAATTTGTTTTGATTGCACATCTATGCATTAATAGTGAGGTCCCAAACTATTTAGTTAAGGTAAAACATAATTGAAAAAGAAGGACTGATTCTAGTGTAATAAAAAAAACTGATAAAGGTTTTAACGTTTTGTGGGCGTTGAGGTAGTTGTTTGTGTTGTGCAGTTAACTTTATGCACAAGCATTCGGTCTGTTTTCCCTCATTGTAACATAACCATGTGCTCAAACGCGTGAGTTGTTTTTTATTACTAGCTATGCAAAGCACGGACAGGCATTTCTTTGGTCTAATATTTTAATGCAAATATAAGTAAAGGCCACCATTTTTTTAGTGGTCTGTTTTAAACATGAAATACCTGGTTAGGCTGTTATTATTATTATTTGGCGCCTACAGAGCCAGAATATTTTTTAAATACACCTGAAAGGTTGGTAACGCAGTTTTGGATGTAGGACATCGTAATTACGTGTTTATTATTTTAGAGCTCTCTTTTAAAATATCATGATTGAAGCACGTCCTTATCTAGACATCGAATGCACGCCTGACGCAACAAAAAACTCCGTCAATACTAAGTGCCATAAATATATGAATAAGCCAAATATAACCCTTTGTTTTGTTTTATACTAAGGCTATTCAAGATACAAGGATTTGTGCAAGGATGTGGTTCCCACTATTATAGAGTACAAGTTAGCGGACGCTGATAAAAGCGGCTCTTTCTTATTTAATGTCATTAAAAGCAGGTGAGTAAACGACATTTATCAACACTCGTAATTTTATTATACTATGTGACGACCACTTGTTTTATTTGTTCCGTTTTATATATAGTAATAGAGATATTTGATTGATATGAAATTTTCAATCTTGTTCTCTCCGATTGCGTTCCCGTAGCGATCAACATTTAATTTGGTGGTGAAAGTTCGAGACTTTGTTTTCATAATGTTGATCTGTATCAACCGAGTGATACACCGTTGGCTGATTATTTATAGGTCGCGCTGGGGTATGCACACATCTAGAGGAGGGGATATAGGGTGATAAATGACGCGCGGCTCCTGACGCTTGTTGGCCCTATAAATCTTCCGCTTTAATACACTTTTAAAAGGTAAACAATAAACATGCATAATTTACCTCGGCAAAGTTTTTTTTCTTCAAAACCTTCTGTGGTCACTCTTAGCACCTCAAGGCGGCACTCCAGGATATAAGCAGCGCCGGCCTCACTCTAGAGTCTGACGAAGTGGCGGTTGGCTAATGAGAAACTGAAGTTTCTTGGTCACGTCAAAAGCTACGAATGTTTTCGTCCAGATCCCAAGAAAACAGTCGCACATAGTCTCCATACCACTACCGTCTGAAAGGACGTCATGAGGTGTCAGAGTATCTGCACCTTCTGCAGGCGTTTAGTTGAGAATTTCTTCTGGATCGTCGCGCGGCACATTCACCTCACAAAATATTCCGTTGCGACGTCTATTGACCCCTCAGGTACATGACCACTTTGACCAGAATGCCGAAACAGATATTCATATAGAAGCAAGAAACCCGGAGCCTGGAGTAGTGCTGGTGCAGAAGCAGCACTTGCCGAGCGAGTCATCGTATCTGCAAGATCGTGCAGTCTCAAAGGCGGAGAGCAACTATTTTACATCGGAAAAAGAGTGCTTAACAGTCGTCTGAGTTGCGTCCAAGTTTCAACTCTACCTGTGTCAATGCCGGTTCCGGGTAGTCACTGATTACAACTTGCTGTGTTGGCTTGCCAGCCTCAAGGACCCCGCGGGATTACTGACGTAGTAGAGCCTAGGGATGCAAGAATTCAACATTTTGATAGCCTACGATTTATTCTATAAGGCAGCACAACGACGTCGACTGCCTGTCTAGGGCTCCTGTGCCAATGATGCGGACAAACTCAGTCGAGCACGAAGACGTTTCTCATGCAGCACTAAAGATTACAGATATGGCAACCCGGCTATGACAGGATTCGGAATTTAGCGAGATGATAGACACCTGGATTGGCAAGAAGACGCGGTTCTCCTTTTTTTGCGTATTCTACTTATTTTTTGCCTGCAAAACGGTGTTTTCTACAAGGATACCTTCTAAACTGGCGACTGGCCGTGAGTCCTTCTCGGGTCGGAGGAGCAACGTGAGCAAATCTTCAAGGCTTGCCACGACGATTCGTCCGTCGGACACCTTGGCTACAGTCGCAAGCTACCAGGCATTAGCGAAATCTACTACTGGCCGAGACTCTCAAAGTTCGTCCGTTACTACACCCGAACCTGCTGGAGTGGTTACAATGGAAGACGCCGCCCGCACAGCCTGTGTTGCATCTTTAGCCCATCCCACCACTGGGACACCGGTGGTGCAATGAGACTTGTTCAGTTCATTCCCTACGTCGGCGTCGGGAAACCACTAAAGTAGTATCGTCGCAACAGGCTATCTGACGCGATACGCCGAGACGAAGGTCGCTTCCCCTTCAGGACTGCTATGGAAGCTGCTAAGTTCTTTGTCGAATCTATTGTTTTCGGGCAAGGCATTCCAGACGTCGTTATCACCAACCGCGGGTCCACCTAACACACACTACAAAAAAGGGCATATTCTTACACCCCTTGTCACATATAATACACCCCTCAAAATTCAATTCGACGTACAGCGCACTGACGTTGAACCGACAGTACCAACTTTCACAAGCGGCTTAATAGACGACTTTGTACAACTTACTAAAAAACACACACACAGGGGTAATTATCTACGAATGCGATAGCATTTATTGTTGCACACCGCCAAATTTAGCGGGAAACTGTATTGGTGCATACGTCGCGACGTCGATTTTTCTACTAAATTTAGCGTCTAGGAAGACGACGTCTAGGACAAGAGACGACGTCGAAGGACGACGTATCGTACGACGGTGAGGACGACGTCACGGAAGACCAGTAGGACAGCGTAAAAGGCAGCCTTAAGGACGACTTCTAAGGCGATCTCTAGGATGACCTCAAAGACGACGTCTAGGAAGACAGCGAGGACGACGTCCTAGAGGTCGGCCTGAAAGATGCCATCTAGAACGACCTCTAGGACGACCTCTCGGACGACTTCTTGGAAGCCATCAACAACGACGTCTAATACGACGTCTAGGACATCCTCTAAGACGACCTCAAGGCTGATCTCAAGGACGGCCTCTATTACGACCTCATGAACGACGTTTAGATCGACGTCGAGGACGACGTCTTAGGCGACAAATTTGAAGACGACGTGTGGGACGACCTCTAGAAGGACGTCAATGACGACGTAAAAGTCGTGAGGTCCTTCGAAGAGGGTGCAAATGTAAAGGAGTGCGCACTGCCGGTCCGCATACGCGAGGGGCAATGGGGTGCAAACACCGTGAGTTGATATGATCTACTGCGCATACCTACAACGTATTAGGTGGCCAGGAAATACCCGTATAGCTGAAAATCTTGAGCAGTAGCTTAAGCGTTTGCCTACCTCAAAAATTAAAAAAAAAAGATTTGAAAATACCGAATTTTTTTATGTGTCCTCTAAATTTAATATGCAATACAAAAGGCCAAAAACAAATGCCAAAATACTTATTATATGAGAAATTTTTTGAACACACTGCAAAAAAAGGGACTAAAGTTCCGCTTCACTGCATTACCGCAGACAGTTCACATCACCTTGCACAGGGACGTTCCGGCCGGGCGTAGCAGTACTGCAGACAGTTTACATCACATTGCACGCAGAGTGAGCGCAAAAGGTGGAAGGGATGGAGGGGGACTTTCTACATTGATTCTAGTCTATGCCGACACACCGACACGATGTCCTCATCGAAATCGAGAGTCATCTGAGCTCAAATACAATAACTCAGTTGCATTGCTCTCGTTGTTCGATAAAAGATTCATCTCCTCGTCTTCTGAATTTGAAGAGACTTCACAATATATTCATTTTCCCCCGAATTTTGAGGCGAGATCGTCACTACGAACGCAGCTAGCAGAAGTTGACGTCGCCATTTTTAAATCCCCTGTTGCCTGCGTTGGAACAATTTTCTGCCAAATTTAGAAATTTACCAGGTTTTATTTTCCGTGAAGCACCGTCTATCCACTGCAAAGCTCACTAGAAACACGCGGACTAGCCCAGTTCGTCCATGGTAGCGTATTGGAACCCGAATCGACGTGGACGAGCCCAGCTCGACTGGGGAGCGGTACATACAGTGAGGACGAAGTCAGGTCGTCCATGGTAGGGAAAGGGTGAATAATACTAGCGCTTTAATAGCTAATGTAGGTGTGACTAACTGCAAAAAAAGTAATCGGCATTTTCTTGGCCTCACAGCAAAACAGTAGTGGTTTTTGTTTGTATTCTTTAATATGTACTTTAGACATTTAATATGTCCTATCGCACCGTCATGAAGCATCTCGTAAATGTTAGGGCCGTCAGTTCGACGTCAGTGCTTTGTACGTCGAACTAAATTTTTGGAGTGTATTATATGTGACGAGGGATGTAATGGCTACACATTGTTTTAGAGTGCATGGCTCAGGACAGTCAATAGGTTCTTCATTTGAGCCACACTCGCCATTGAGGGACAACAGCAAATTATTCGCAGACTGAACGATTGTCTGGGGGACTAAACAAGACTATCCCTGAAATAATTGCGTTGCAAGTAGACGTCGAGAACAAAGCGTGATATGAAATGATGGAGTACGTTACCTTTCGCGTTCAACACGGCGTTTAAAAAAACTAACTGAAATGACGCCGCTACAGCTGGTGCGCGGAAGGAGAGTAACCACTATGTTCAACACAATGCTACCGCACGAGCCAATCGACGACACCAAGCACGATGTTGATTTGATTTCTCAACGTGCGAGGAGGCCCGAGAAGATGCAAGGGTCAGAATCCAAGTTTAAAACCGATTTGTCTCTCTTGGTACAATGTTTATTGTCGAAACGTCCACTTCTAGCCCAGGAAGCGCTTCTCAGTTTGGACACTGGTTTGGCTCCGCAGTCTAAGAGAGAAACTTCTGAAACACTATTTTGAATCTTACACGATTCTTCGCCATCTTAAGGATTTTAACTTCGAGGGGCAGCCCGACTGAAATGCGACCTTCATCGTACCGCAAGCTGCATAATGCAAGAAAACAACTCCTGTTGTTGCAGTTTTTGTTTACTTGATTGACACTTAGAAAATTCGGTTTTATTTGGAGGACTAATACCACGGGCATATGCAAGTGCAATAAAGAAGCAGAAAATATCGTGCGTGTCCAAGTTGACTGCGCACGTGGCTCTCACGCGGATGACCCTTGTTTGTATAGGCTCGTTTTTGTTCTTATGTTCGTTACTTCACTGGAATGTTTTAGTTTATTCGCACAGTAATCGTGTGATATAGATTAAAACCTTCTTGAGTACAGAGTGTGCATAAAAGCAGCCGCAGCGCGCTGCATCAAGAAATCCTTTCGCTAGCGCTCGACCCCACAGTCACGCCAACATGGACTCCCGCGACAACAGTAATTGCATTTTTTTTGGCACCAGGGGGCTATGTTCCACAAATATTTCGCTTCTTCTAAAAAGAAACGGAAGTGACGGAACCGACGATATGGCGTTTGATTGGCTAGAGGCTCAAATGGCGAAAGAGGAACTTTCGACATTGGAGCCTCTAACCAATCAGAAGCGATATCGTCCCTTCAGTCACTTCCGTTTATTTTTAGGAGAAACGAAACATTTGTCGAACATAGCCTCCCTGCTCATCTGATTAGGCTTTAGGTTTTTCAGTTATTCACCCTTTTGTTACTTGGTATCCGGGACAATATGAATGAACTTTATGGCGCGAAATCATATAAGGCGATTCTTATACAAATATTGCCGCGCGCAGGGCCTGAGTATTCTTACTCAGGGCGTTACTTTTATCATTTCGTCTTAGTTTCTTGTTCTCGAAAGTCCCTGTTGATTCTCGCCTCGAGCGCTCGATGTTCGAACCTTCTGGGCCGAATTTTCGCGGCACCGACGCAGACTAGATAAGGAGCTCTCCGTGACCTTGTCTAGTCAGGCTCGCCAACCAGCACAACGAGTTGTGTTTTCGGTGACCACTCGAGATGGATTCCCGCACAAGTACGGGTGGAATTATGGGATGGCCCAGACGACGGCCAGACATTCCTACTCGGTCGTCTAGTAATTGCGTTCCGCGTCCGACAGCGTCCTACCACCGTACGCGATCACGCACTCTGCACTCTCATGTCTTGAACCAGCACCGCTCGAAGTCCTGTATTGCTGGCGTCCGTGTGAACTTCCATATCAGCTGATTGGTTGAAGTGGCCGAGAATCGGCGGTGACTGGAGTCGTCGCTTTAGCTCGTCGAATGCCTGTTGTTATTCTCCACGCCATTCGAAGTTCACGGCGTTTTTCGTGAGGTGCGTGAGCGGCGGAGAACTTATTGTGAAATCCCAAATGAATTGCTGGTAGTACACGCAAAGTCCAAAACAATTTCAGACGGCCTTCATGTCCGTGGGAGGTGGAAACGCCGCTACGGCGCGAGTCTTCTCAGGGTCAGGACGAACGCCTTCGTTGCTCACAACGTGGCCTAGAAACTTCAGTTCGCTGTTAGCGAACTAGCACTTCATCGGTTTGAGCGTGAGTCCGGCGGTCGTGATTGACTCAAGAACGGCCCGAAGGCGTCGCATGTGCTCGTCGAAGTTGGCCGAGAATACCACGACGTCGTCGAGGTAGACGATACAACCGTTTCGTATTTCGTCTTCACCAGTACGACTGGAGAGGCCCACGGGCTGCTTGAAGAATGAATGATGTCGTCGTTGAGGAAGTCTTGTACTTGTTCATGAATCGCCTCTCTTTCTTGTGGGGAGACTCGGTAGGGCAGTCGATGCACAGGGAACGCATTGTCATGGCAACGATGCGATGTTTCGCAAATGTTTTTTGGCGCACTTTCGACGTCGACGCAAAGCAGTCGCTGTATCGGCGAGGGGGTCCTGAGCTGTCGTCGTTCCGTGGCACTGAGCTTGGGGTGGTTCATCGACGGGGAGTTAATGCCGCGAGCAGGGCCGAGCAAGCTGCGCCAGGTCACGAAATTCTAGAAGATTCGCGTTTATTCTTCTGACTCGACAAGGTCACGGGCAGCTCGTTCTAGTCTGCGTCGGCTTCGCGTAAAATTCGGCCCAGAAGGTTCAAGCGTCGAGCGTTTGGGTGAGAATGAACAGGCACCTTCGAGAACAAGAAGCTAAGACGGAATGATAGAAGTTATGCCCTGAGTAAAAATAAACGCGTATCTTCTAGTATTTCGTGACCGGGCGCTGCTTGCTCGGCCCTGCGCGCAACATTTGTTATAATTGTAAAACGCACTTTAAAGGTGTTTAATCGAGAATGTAATATAAAGCGTATAATATGGAAGTTGTGTATTTTTAATTTTTCTCTCGGGAGAGTCTTCTGTAGACATGGCTAGCTGCCTTCTCTGCTCCGTCACTAAAGGAGCGATGATCTACACAAAGCTGTAATTTTGAGCTGATTTTATGTTTAAGTTTGGTTTATATTTAAAAAAAAGAAAAACTAGGCTAGAGTTCCCTCTTTATAAATACACTATTTGGTTAAAGGGCAACTGCGGCCAAAATTCAAAATGAAACAAATTACTGGTATCTCTTTAGTGACAAAAAATACGACCCCAGCCAAAATATTACGTCAAGGGGACGCCGCATTCCCAGCTAATGCCGATAATAAAAATGCGACCCGCTGCGAGCAGCCGCTCTGTAGCGGGTCACCGATCGCTAAAGCAACCTTGGGCCGTGACGTCACAGGCGTTCTCTCTTTTGTTTTTCCCCGTTCCGGACGGGTTTGTTCGTTGCGCGGTCGAGCGGCGTAAAGTGCGCTTCTTTGAGACGCTACCGCCGCTAGTTCGGCTGGTGATTGGTGTGTTTAGCCGTTGCTTTTATCTGTAGCCCGTGCAGCTTCAATATAGCCCTTTGTTTATTTGCTTTTGAGGACTCCAAGGCTCGTTTTAGCGAGCAACTCGGTGCGCACTCGCGCGCATCGTGGTGTCAGACAGAAGCACTCTTCCTGCGAAGTTCGTCAGCAGGTGGCAGTGGGTCATGTGCATATGGGTTAAGGCTCCAGCTATCGTCGTCTTCGATGTCCTCACTAAACGACGTGTCTGCTAGAAAAAAAAAAAAGAAGCCCGCTTAGTTTGGAAATTGGCACACGATCTTGATGCGGGGATTCAAAATCAAATGCTTTATTTATCCCATATAAAGAAAAGAGGCAGAGATAAAAAAGCAACATTTGTGGGTTGTCGATATACGTCCTGCATTAAATTAGTGAAAAGGATGATTCCAGCCGAACCACAGTGAAGACGTAAGGTAAAACATGCAGTCAACATAGCAATGAACTTCGCATTACTAAGTGGCATGTCTTACACAAAAGGTAAACATGATAAAAGTATCCAGATCAATAAAGCAGTCATTGTCAAATGCAGTGTTGAACATGGAGCATTCACGCTCCGTTGAATGGGGAATGGTGGGCATGTAGACTACAACCACTAACTAGCTCCAATCACAAGTCTTTTTTGTGTGTTTCTTTGTGACTTTTGAGTGCGGCAAGCCTTTTCTTTGATATTTTCACAAATTAGATCCACCATCCTAGACGAACTTATGTGGTAAATTACAGTGTCGTAACTTACAAACTCGCTTTTTACGCGCCTGAGGAAAAAAAACGAATAAACAAACGTATACAGCCCAGCACACGCGTGTTCGGACGCCGCGGCCCGCGCCGGAGAGCCCCAAAGCTTCGTGTGTGGGACTGACCCCCAGCGCGAAAGCGAGAAGCCTAGGTACGAGTACGGACAAGCGCACGCACGGGAGGCCACCGCTCCCCCTCCCCCCCGAGTACTGTACGTCACTGGCAGCGCGGCGTATAGAGCAATGCCGCTCCATCCACGGAGCCCCGATGACAATTTAGGCCTAGAGACGAGTACGGACAAGCGCACGCACGGCGACGGCCGCCGGGTACAAAGTTAATCAACGCCTGCCGCGCGCGCGTTCCACCGCTCATACAAACAGCAACAAACAATCAGGGTATTTTGCCGCAGAAAGTTACTTCCGCCGTTTTAGCGAAATAAACGACTACGGTATTGATTTTGGCGTACGCCATAACCACTACCGTAGTCGAAGCGGAGGGTAGTGAGATCGGCGTCCTACACCGGCACCGAACGAGTTCACTCGCCTGCCAGTCGCTAGCTTTTGGGTATACGCACTAACTATTGCTACATATGCTGGATATCTACCACGTATACAGAATTAAAACGAAAGCAGCTTACCTTTCATCTTTAAACGGCTAGCGCCACAGAGGCAGGTGCCGCTTGGACCGCGTACTCGTTGAACGAGGACGATCGTGACGTCAAGTCCGCCTAGCGGCTGATTTCCAGTGTTGCCGGGGCCTCGAGCGGCTAGTTTCGGTTTTGTCGACAGCGCCCCAAACAAAACTTTGAGGCGTCGATATCTTTAAAACTACGCACAATACCGAGAAAAAAATTAACACCTTGTAATTCAGGGACGCTGACTGCGCTAAAAACAGTCATAATCCCAAAATCGAAACTATAGACCGGAGTTGCCCTTTAAGCTAACTGGTGTAAATACTATAATCACAGACAAGGGAGAACGAACGGGAGCAGCTTCAGTTGTCCCACATTCAGCACGAGCTTCCTAACTTTGTACAATGCTTCGACATCTAGTGACAATAGCAGCTGTATTGACCATGCGGGGCTGAAGGGTTCAAAGTTAGTAGCGCGTACAAATAATCGCGAGCTAAACGAATAAGTAGCGATTATAAAGTTACCGAAAAAATACTATTTGAGGGCTCACACATCGGTCGGCGCGAAAGCATGATTATCTATTCAGGAGTAAGAAGCGAAGCTGACTCGAAAAGATAGGTGGCTCATGCGCTGAACCTTGATCAGGATGTGCATTTCCACGATATTTGGTGCTACGATTCTTTTTCTTGTTGGGTCCACTGGTGTTCTAACACCGTAAGTGCTTCGTCAGCTCTGACGGTCGGCAATAATGGGAGTTCTCCATGGCGCTGAGAAGCTAATCACTCGCTGAACACTGGCTAAACTAGCCGTAACGCTCAACTATTATTTGTTGGTAGGCTTCTAATTCGCTCGGGGCAACTAAGCCCTTCATACGGTTGACGAATACCGAATGCTTACTGAACCGCGAGTGCTACTTGCCACGTGATTATTATAGTCCACGAGACAGTTTGTCAGCATTTAAACAGACGCAATAGTCACGTTGGGTGAATATGGCTCAAAAGCGTTTTGATCTTACAGCTTTCCTTCTGACTGGAACAGCCTGACGAAGGATCAACGAAGAGATGTTGTTAGAGTAAGTAATCAATTTTAATAACTGGAGACGCCCTCTTAGTTTGTGATCACGACTTTATAACGCACCTGGTGTAGATTGCGTAGATTGTATTTGAAAACATAAAAAGGAACCTAATGAAATATTTGCAACTCATTTGTTTCTTCTATTTAATTATGGTAAACAATGTGGCGATTTGTAAAGATGACTACTTATGTACGTCTACTAATTAACTTGAAATACCTCTCGCATTGTTTTTCACTCAAAGTCAACTTCTGTATTTATTAGTGGAATAACACTCGAAAGTTTTTTTTAAAGATTTTTTTGATCTTGTCTTTTTGTGCGTATCAATGTTTCACACATTTATCAGTCCGACTTTGGTTGACTTCATTTGTACTCCTCTGCTATGCGGAGCACAAGTTCGTCTGCTCCTAGCGCAGGAATTGTGGTGACGTCAGAACTGCGACCTCTGATTGGTTCTGCTTAGAACTATAGAGGGTAGACCTCAAGGAAGCTTCTCATGCAGCTAGCATTGAGGTCTAGCCACTATCCTTCCAATCAAAGTCAATCAGAGCTCGCCGTTTTGACGTCACCGAAACCCCTGTGCAAGAAGCAGACGAATCTGCGCTCCACATAGTGCCTATGGCCAGTTTATTGTTTCTTCCATTTAGCCCTTCGTGCGATCTCCTCGTCTTCTTGCATGGTAGAGCTGTGTCGAGGACACAGCTGTACCATCTCGAGCAATTTTAACGGCATGTACCGAACAATGACTTTATTTTTGCTTTTTAATACTTGCTTTGCTTCCCGAATGAACACTTTGGTTGCACAAATAACAGCGGCAGCACTATTACATTGGATTCATTCTTTGTGGGTGATGTATTTTTATCATCCCGCACAGCGTAAGCAATAGCAATAATCCATAAAGGAATAAACGATGGGGTTTCCATCAAAATGGGCTATAAGACATTTTCGTGAACAAACACGTTTAGTTTGGTCAGAAATTCATTATACACGACCTCGCACCCGTTTTTCTTTTATTGCATACTCTAACTAAACAAAAACCGATTGAAGGTAGAAATACACGTTACAAGTATTGTGAAAACCGATGTTAAGTCAAGGTTTTCATCCACAAACCCTCCCATAAAGACGCACCGAGTGACATGACTATGAAAGCTGAGAGGAAATGTGCATCATTATGTGTACCTATTAATTGAGTATGAAGTCACCTATTGGTAATAGAAGAAAAATGACACTGTTTTAATAGGAAGTGAGATTTGCAGTGACTCTTCTTTTTCAATATATTGTAAATAACTATATAAATTTTGAAATGTTGGTTTGAACGAGGGAAGTAAGTTTTATGTCACATGTTATATAGTATTGTGCTTGTTGTAGCTTCGGTTTTCAACTACTAGGTACGGTTCATTTTGGAAGGAGTAACTGTAAATATTTGTATAAATAACTAAAAAAAAATAATTGAGGCAGGCAGCGCAGTGAAGCCGCTCACTTGGGGTATTTATTAAATGTTATATTGTGGCGATTATACTAATGCAAATATTTACGTGGTTTGCTATAACTTAACATTTCATTTCAGTTCGTGTAACATACAGTACAAAGGTATTTACGCTGATTTTGACGACTACTACGCCCGTCTTCCCTTCTACAAGGGTATGAAAAAGTTTCTATGCATTTTTCGTGATTTAGTTTTAAACTAAATATACATATACATATATATATTTGTTAATAAAGCTAACATTAAAAAGTATAAAAATATTCACATCTGATAAATACTGATTAGACATTCGGCGCTCCCAATACAATAAAAGTATAAATTAAGTTGTCACTGGTCAATGCGTTTGGATGATTTTATGGCGCGCAACCTTTCGCAAAATATTTTATTATAATATCACGCAGAATACTAGAATAAAAATATAATAATAAACATGCCGATGTTCATGAAAAAGCTTCAGTTGGAACGTAATATCTAAAATGCCTCGAATTAAGACAGTAGTTGTCACCAGGAATTGTTTTATGCAACCGTGAGAATCCCGGAATTCTCACTCATTAAATAAATGCATCGCCGAATTTTATTTCCGTTTTAAGAACTTTGAGAATAGTGAATAACTGAACCTTGACTCTAGAGATTGCGAAGATATTTGTACTCCATTTAAACACGCAATGAACTATTTCTAGGTAGTGGAGTTTGCTTGAGCTAGAATATGTGTTTCTCTGAGAATTCAGGGCCTTAAAACACGCGAAGACGACACAGAAGAACCAAACTTTATTGTCATGGTCCAGAGTCTGTATATCTTTTATAATTCTCCAAGCAAGCGACAAAGTAAAGCTTCACTTCTGGCTGTTCGGTTTTCATGTGGCAACTTTGGGCCTGACTTTCCAAACAATTGCCAGATTTAGGCTTCGCGGCTGCTTCTTCAGCTCGTACGCGGCATCGTTGGAGCGAGTCTGGCACTTTGGCAGTGTGACGAGCCAAGAAAAAGCCATAGAAGTGCCAACGAAAAGTACTGAGACTGGCAGTAATTAACAACTTGGAGCAAAGCCATATTAGACCCAATTAGGGCCCTTAAAATTACCAAGCTTTTGCCCAGATTAACCTTCCACTGGCGTGCTACCTGGAACCCAAGTCGGTCTTGAGGTTTGCCAAGCTTTTGCGAAGTTAGGCGTTTCTCTGGTGTGTTACATGGGTTAACACTATCAATTTTAATTAGAGTTTGTTTTTGACACCACAATTTTGTGAACTAAGCAAAGATATCGCGTGTCTGTTTGTGCAAGCATAATTTTGTATTTAAATAGTACTTAACCGATCTTTTTTATCTTAAAGGTACCCCAACGATTAACATACCAAACAGACTACTAACTTGAACTTATTCTGTATTATCATACACTGACATTTCACGAATATTTGTCATGATTATAGGCTCACAACAATCTATAGTCTTGTATATAAAAGGCAATTTATAGTATTATCAAAAGGATACTTTTTAATACCATAAGCGTTTATTGGCTAAAATGCTAATAAATTACTTTAAGTTCCAAAGGAATTTTTAATCAACCGAAAATGCGCCTTTTAAAATAATCGTTAAAGCGCAATTTTCAA
Organism: Ixodes ricinus; assembly: GCA_037355805.1. NCBI lineage: Eukaryota > Metazoa > Arthropoda > Arachnida > Ixodida > Ixodidae > Ixodes > Ixodes ricinus. The sequence goes on along the minus strand of JAZHYW010028135.1, from coordinate 25,382 downwards.
TTTTATATTTGAAAATGTTTTCTCTAGAAAAAGGTGTACGAAATCTTTAGTTGAAAGTTGAACTGAATGTCTAACGTAGCTTTAATGTACTTATTTTGATTTTCTGTAGACATTCCAGTGAATTCAGTAAAAACACCTCTACTTAAAAAATATCTCAGCGTATTAAGGGACAAGAACATAATTTTTGATTGGTCCTAAAAGACAAGTACTAGAAAAAATGTTAGAAGTTGAACGTTCTGTAATTTAATAAACGACGAGGTATTGAATATGCATTGAAAAATACAGATGTGTAGCAGTGTTATAAGTCGGGCGAGTTACAAATGTGTTCCTTTAAATCATGCTTTCATACCGAGACACACCATTTGGGCTGTACCTGTGGTACATATCTTACCGTTTTAGTGTTTTTTATTGAAGAATCAATATTTTACTGTTCAGTAATAAAAATACCTCACTTAGACTTGCCTCAAACACACAAACGAAATGTAAAAATTAACTAACAAATTTAAGTAGATAAACATTGTTATAGAAACTGTTCTTATGTATAATTTTCTCTAATGATGTCACATGTAACCACGTTACTGTGTGTTTTCTTTTTGTAGATTATGTGTACGAATAAACACATTTCGAAGAATCGATAACACCAAAAAAGGTCATTGTCTCCAGATGACCTTTCAGTTAATCTACACTCTCTGGTTATGTAATGCAAGAAAATAAATACATAATTGTTTAGGTACAAATGCGTCCGTTTCATGTAGTATAACTCCCAAATATTAGGCGTCTCCAACATGTTTGTACTAAAAATACATGTTTCATTCAGAAATAATAATATTGTATGTTTCAATTTTCGCTTTCCAAACACTAATGTGTGTATTCTTTTGATTTATATATTTCAATTTATATATAGTTGCATGACGACTACACTATATTATAGGCATAAATAACGTGGAAATACTTTTTTGTACCTATCTAGAATATCCAGTATTACCAAAGGCACTCGCATTAAACCTGACTGCTATTTTATATGAAAGTTTTGGCATACACATGATCTCACGAAGGTATTCTTCCTTATTCTAATAAAATATTGCGTCGCCCGCCAGCCTGACATTTTCAAGAATGGATAGGTGATCGTTTATAAAACTGTAGTGATGCACGCACCTACCCACAGCCGCTCCCGAAGCAACATTTCTAGGCTCGACTCGATCGACTCCTGAGAGTATTGGATTACGATACCCGGTTCAAGTGCCGCGCAATGGGCGGACCATTTCCACACGCTTGCATCAATTCCGGAAAAATTCCCATATTACATAATATTAGATAATAACCTCCAGGCTCACCATCGCACTGCGGATATCTGCTCCATCGTCTAGTTGTGGTATTGCCAAGCGATTTCACCAGTTCACGCCACCGCAAAGTAACCCTACGCACGAAGGTACAAGAGATCACGGCGCTAGATCGCCAGGGAGACTACACAACAGAGCAGCACCAGACTACGAAGACTGCTCCTCGACTTCGGAACTATCTTAACTAAATAAAAAGTTAGTGTTTTTGTCAACCGTTCCAGACCATTTTTAAATTCTAGACTGGAGCTTTTCAAGAAGCTACAAAACAATGATGTAAATGACACAATGCAATATTGCGATTAGGGGAACAATATAAAAATCAATTTTAAATGAATTATTCGGTTTTGAATCAAAGTTTTATTCGTTAATACACTTCTCTCAAAGGAAGCACTGAGAAATTAGTTGCAAAAAGCTACCTTTTAATTGAAATAAAACTACCCGCAGTAGGACTACATTTGTTGTTTAATAACAAGAAGTATGGGTGTCCGAAATTCAGTAAGGTTTTTGAAAAATTAGTGAAAAAATAGGCCCTCAATAGCGATATCCACGTTTTGTTAAGTACGCATATCAATGATGCCGGTTACCTTGCAAAAAGCGAAGGCGTAGCACCGTTCCTATGAAAACAAAATAAACATTCTTACGACTTTCAATGAAGAACGTTTGGCGCAGACAACCAATTGATGCCTCGCGTCTTGTATTTTCAAAAATTATTATGCAACACTAATAATCGCTTTGGACAAAAGTTGTATCTCCTGACAAGGAGGAGCCGACATTTAAAAAGTATTAAAACTAATCTCGCAGTAAAAAAAACAAAAATAAAACCTATGTTTGTTTGATTATCAGCTTTTCTAAAGCGTATGTTGCACCACGATAATATACGGGGAGTTATATTTCGTATTTTATGACGATTTCAGTTTTTATTAATTAATATTATTATTAAAAGTACCCTTTATCAATTTGTCAACAATCAATGCTCATTGTGACGTAGCTTCTTAAAATCAGCGAAAGAGAGTTAAAAACGAGTAATGTATATCATATAGATACTTTGATATACTATATCTAACTAGCTTTATGAATCTATATATATATATATATATATATATATATATATATATGTATATATATATATATATATATTAAACGAACATATGCAGATGAATGAACCGTACTTAATCCAATAAATTAAAGAATCAAAGTTTCTTCGAACCCGCCGAAAGCCGAAATAGCGGCGGAGACAGGATTTGAACTCTGGGCCTCCCAATGTCCGTTCGGGTGTTCTAACCACTCCACCACTCCACTTTTTTCTTTATTGCCCGATTTTAACATGACACAAACATATTAACATTACATGAACATATTTACATGACAGCTATATACAAATGAAAATATCAAGCCGCCACCCAGTCATTGGTGACGTTGACACATTAAAAGTCTGTTAACATCACTAGCGGTTCAATTCTTGACAACCAATCAGGTGCGGTGACTTGTATTTTAACGCCTTCGATGTACACCACAACACTTTCACGAAAGTACATCCTGGCAGGCGGAGCATCGGCATCATTATGGAGCCTCGCCGTGCGGGAGCGCCATAGACTGTGAAGGCCCAGGAGCATTACCAAATAAATAAAACACCCCCTCGTCATTGTCTATTGCCAAGAAGCGAATACCATGCTGATCTGAAGAAAAATCTTTACGTATAGTTCTTTGAAGTAAATCCCAAAAGAAGACCACCTCCCAACAATGCAAGAAAACATGCTAAATTTCTCAGGAGCTTTGCAAGCATAACAGATCGTTCCCCAAGGTACAAACATCTCTTTTTCTTCTAAATATGTTCTTACTGACAACGTGCCTGTGTGAAGTTTAAAAAACAAAGTCTAACCCCCGGCTGAACTGGCATCCTCTTCACCCTTTTCAGAACATCCTGCCCGGGGCCTTCACAATATATCGCTCTATACATCGGGACAGAAACTACGGTATCTCTTATATCTTTATAAAGCTTTTTTGTGTGTCACGTTACCTAAATATTCTATGGAAAAACACGTCTGCAAAAACTAAAGTGAGGATAAAATTTCTCTTAAAATCCAACAATAGGGCCGGATATGCACTCTGTGGACACTATGAGCTGAGGCAGCGCACGCGCCAACCTCATCTGACGCACAGTTCGCAGGAATGGGTAAGAGGTGTCACGAAAAAACAGGAATCTGTTCACCAACTGGCGGACAAACAGGTGGTTAAAACCGAGTCTTCCGTCCCGGACTCTTCTGACCAGATTCTCTCTGGCACTCCTTTGCCAGGGCGACGCTCAAATAAAGACAGCAAACAATCGATAACATTTTTGAACGTTAGCTCGGGAACAATGCAACACTTGCATGACAAGCCACATTTTGGACTCAAAAAAATAAATTGCTCACTGTGGCTTTGGCAAACATGAAGAGACTCTCTCCTTTCCATTTTTTCGTTTAGTTTCATGCTCTTGCGCCCGCCAATACTGCTCGCTGCTTTTAGAACAGTCGAGCGGAGCTCCCAGGTACTTGACGGGGGTTGTCACCCATCTGACATTTGCAAACGAATTTGGGCTTGAAGACCAATCCCCATACCAGAACCCGATACATTTATCCCAATTTACATTGCTCCCAGTGGTTGCAGAAAAACCCTTAAGTTCCTTAACTACTCGTTTGACACTCTCTTTGTTAGGGCAGAAAACAGCGATGTCATCTGCGTAGGCCAAAAGCTTAGCTTCTGACCCACCCAGTTGGAAACCCTCCAATCTTTCCACAGTACTTGACCCTTAAACATAACGCTTCTATATAAATGTAAAACAAAAGCGGACTGAGGGGGCAGCCCTGGCGCACCGAACGTTGTAGTTTAATAGGGGTCTCCAGATTCTTGTTTACAATTAACCTTGCAGTACAATTTCGGTAAGCCAGAGCCACACCCTCACGAATTACGTCACGCACGTTAACATAATCCAAAATCCCAAACAAATTATTGTGCGCCACACAGTCAAACGCCTTCTCGAGATCAAGCTGGAGAACTGCTACTCTAGCGTTTATGGCGTCGCAACACTCAAGCACACACCGCGCCGTGTGTATATTGGTGAATATGGCGGGTCCTTTTATATCACATGTCTGATGTGGGCCTACTATTTGTAATAACAGCTCTGCAATCTTTGGGCTAGCACCTTCATGACAATTTTGTAATCAACATTAGTAAATGAAATCAGTCTATACGCTGTTACCTGTTTAAGTTTGTCGCTATTATCAGTTTTCGGTATTAAAATGGTGTGTGCCTCCGCAAAAGATGGAGGCAGCGCTTTGAGGTCAGAGGCTTCGTTGTTCACCGCTGCTAAAAGGCGTGACAATTCCTGCCTAAATTCCTTATAAAGGGCCGAGCTTAACCCGTCAGGGCCCGGACGCCGGATCCTTCCCTGGGTTTAAATTCAAGATAGCACATTCCACTTCTTCGACCGAGATGGGTTGTTGTAGCCTTTCTTTGTCGTCATCGTGCAGTCTCGGCATTGCGCCGATAAAATCCAGTTTGAATCTTTCTAAATCTACCCCACGGTAGGCAAAGCAGGCTTGATAATGTTCAAAGAAAGCCCAGCTCAATGTCTTCTTTCTCAGTTGATAAGCCCCTTTCCATTCTATCTCATTTATCTGATTCTGGCGAGCGTTCGCCTTTTCGACTCCAAGCATACGGTTTGTGGCCATCTCCCCGACCACCAATCGCTCCATCCTTGCCCGCACGATTGCCGCGCGATAGCGGTCTTGATCTATAACTTCTAGACGTTGTTTTAGTTGATAAATATGTTCCTTGAAAACCCCTGGCTTTTTGTTCTCTTTCTCAATTAATTTGTCTAAGTTATTTTTTAAAGTCTTTTCCTTAATTCCTTTCTCCTATTTTAAGTGACACGACCTGGCTTTCAATTTGATGTCGTGTTTACATAATTCCCATTTACTTCCTAATTTATTTTGGTCTCCCCTTTTTATTTGATTCTGCCCGTAACCGCCTTGATAAACATGTCATCCTTCAATAACTTGGAGTTTAATTTTCATAGCTCCATTGTAAAACTGGTCCCTTTTGCCCAACGAGGTAGAGGGGCTTAGAGTGATAAACCTGAAGTTTGGAAGTGGCAACACCCCCCCCCCCCGGTTGCCGCCATGTTTTACGCAAATGTGACCACTCGTCACGTGACCTCACAAAAGCCGTGACGTCATCGGTAAGATGGCAGCGCCTAAAGCTAGTAAATGCGAGTTTGTTCGGTGCGCGGTAGCCGTGATGTGCAGCTGCTTTCTGACGACTTCGGGCTTTTTTGTGCTCGCTGACGCAAGTATAAAGTGAAAACATGAAGGAATGAGACTTTATACCCTTTTGCGCAAGATCGCTCTTGATCATCTGGATATTAATGAGACAGCATCAGCCGTATCGCCGTACCGGTGCTCGGATTCCCGGATCTGTTCGAGGATCGATAGAACTTTGAGTGCTTTTTTAGCATGCAATTTTCGCATTCCTTAGCTTTGGTTGAACGTTGGAATGTCTGAGAATCGACGCGAAATATATGTGTCGGACGTAGGGCCTAAGAGAATTCGTTTCAGCCCTAGGTAACTGCGATAATCACAGCCAACTTTTAGCGAGGAAGTTACTGCGATCTTTACGTTGTTTGCTATTCGACGATTCTACCTTCGATCGCTTTTCTTCCTTTTCTTGTGAGTGCGAAGTGCACACATATTTTCAGCTACGAGGATGACGTTTTATTGAGTGTGGGGATGAATAAATCGTTGCGGGCACCTGCTTCAAAGCTATTCAAGTACACCAACCATTTTGGTGTACGCATAGATTAACTGCACACTTTTCTCTTTCGTAGGATTTATTGCAGCAATACTTTTTTCATCACGAGTGCATTGTATTAGTCGGTCAATTATTTACTTGTTCTAATCACCTGGACAAGATAATTCATATTTGTGTTCATCCCTTGCCCGAAGAGCAGTCTTGATGAAAAATGTTGACACATCCTTTCAGTCTCTTCAATAGACTTTTTTCAAAAGTGTGGGCTGCCTATACTTTGTATCACCGTAACTTGGAAAAGGGCAACCGCCACAGCCCCCTCGAGCCTATCAGAGAGACGGAGTGAAGGTATGTGACAAATCTGTTCAGACGAGCACTCTGATGATATGTTTTCATGTGCCTCTCTCCAAGGTGCATATTGACTCACCGAGACTATAGCCTTTGCCGTTTGCCAAATTGTGATGAAACGAATTACAGTAGCTGCTACTCTAACTACCCAAGGCCTTCATACTTTGGGCATTTGTTCGACAAGAATGTTATGTCCGCCGTCACTGTGAACTCGGCTGAGCGCCTGTTGAACTCGAATGCTGCATTAACATTCGACGTGAACTGGTGTCCATTCGTGTGCTCTACGCCTCCAAAAAATGTGACAATTGTGTTGCTTGATGGGGTTTTGCAAATGGTCTCTTGTGTCATACAAATAGAAAATGTCCTGCTATAGAACAACGTATCAACACATTTAATTAAACTAGATGCTCAGAGGTGTGTTCGTCTTTGTAATTAACAGGTTACAGCAATAATTATTTCTCACGAGTGTAATATTTTTTTTGGTAGCTGGGCTGGTTTTGTGCTCATTGATGTCAGTGTGCTATGATGTTATTATCATATGTGTAGTTTTAGTATCCTCTCCGCAATGCCTACGAAGGCCCCGGAGGGAATAAATTAATAAATAACATTTTCACATCACTGGAGAGAACAAATTAATAAATAACATTTTCACATCACTGGAGTTTGTTTTCGGATGCACCACATGTTCAGGAGAGGTGGAACGAATGCAGCCCCATGCAACAAGTCTGCCAGTCTGGTATGTCCCATTAATTAATACTGAGGGATCGGAGATGGTGATTGTCCTCAAAAGGTCCAGCGTGTGCAGTGAACAGACTTCTTGGTGTCTAGATTCTGAAGGCGTAAAGGCAAGCGGAAATATGTTTATTTGGTTAGTGTATCAAATGTGTTTATTTCCACTTGATTACGTAATTATGGATTCTTAGCAAAAGGTTCCATAATGAATTCTTTCTGCGACAGTCTCGTGTCAGGCGTTCAGTTGTTGCACCTGTATTCCTTGTTGTCGGATGACGCTCCTGGCACGTCTGTGTTCAGTTTGGTCGAGTGGCAACTTCGACTGACTGATGCCGTCTTGTAATCATACGTCATGTGCCGCCACTGACATCTGATGCACTGGAGCTGCAGGGCTGGCCTCTAATCCGCACATTTTCCTGGTAGTTTTCTGCGTCAATGCAGCAAGCTCGGGCATGTATTGCTTACATGGCTTTGCCTTTTCCTGTACCATTGACTTGATGGCTGGCAACAATGTTTGTTTGCTATGCAAGCCATTTCACTTCCATTCCGTAATGGTGATTTCTTCTGCATCCCGCGACCACTGCAACTTGTGTAAGTCTCGTGTGACAAAGTGAAGTAAGGTGATGCTTGGTGTAAACTTTTGAGAACAACCAACGATTCTATTTCTTCAAGTCACTCAGCGGCATTCTCCTTCAAAGTTGGAAATTGTTTGCTTCGTGGCGTGGACACAGATAATTAGTGTCAGCAAATTATTAGGTATTGTCCTTCGACGACAACCGACACCAAATCAACTGTCCTTGCATTACCCCTCACCTGCTTTGTCGTGCTTACCTCCCATCCAGGTGAAGGGGATCAGGAGCTTCGGGGTAATGTCGGCACCAGGGACAAAGGCCGCCCTAGATAATCCTCAATGCTTCGCGGACGCTCGTCGGGACGTGGTCGAGGGTCGTTCAGCTTGAACCGTTGCAGGCCAATTTATTAGTATTGGCACCTCCAGTACACATGGTCGGCCTCATGCAATGGTAGCAGAGTGGTTTTCGGTCGACCATTCGCAGCACCTCCGTTTTCCTCGGTGTATTTTGTTCAGCGCGGACCTACACTGGTTCTTCCTGATGTCGGGAATGCTTCGGCGTTGGGGTGTCTCGTTGAATTGGTATTAAATAGTAACGGGCAGCCGGTGGTGGTCGTCGTGACATTGCTGCATAAGTCGCCCTCACTTCGTCAGATGCCGCTTTGCTCGAATAGGGCTCCAGATGAAATGCCTGTCGAACTTGTTCCGAAACAATCTCGGCAATCAAAATAAAAGCCGGGCAACTGATGGCAGGAAGTAGCTTCCTGATCTGCCCCGCACAGCGTTGTGGATGATGTCGCAGATGCCTGGGAGGCTGGCGTCGAAGTTGCAGCTGGATGACTCAAGTGTCGAGAGGCTGGGAAGTTGTTGATATTGGCAGGCTCGGGCTTGCAGTGTACATTCAATGTTGGAAGCCTCGGTGATATGTACCTTTCGACTGTTGTCATGGGATTGCGAACAAGGCTGCCGAAGGTGTTGTTCCTCACATGAGGGACATGGATTCTTAGCTTCTTGTCTCCTGTAGCATCAGGGTTGGCATGGGTGTTCTATCAGGCGGAAAACATCCTCCACGAAGGCGGTGACGCTCTTGCTGGGGCCGTGCCCTGGACAGAATCAGGAATTTGGCCTCTCTCGTCAATGTTGGCTGATGAACGTGCACTTCAGCTCGATCTTGCAAACTTCCCATGACGTTAAGGAGGATTCGTGGTTCTCAAACCAGTGCCTTGCAGTTTCTTCCACGAAAAGTATAGGTTCTGCAGGTAGCTGGTTGTCCGTCTACCCACTGTGGCGGGCGACACGGTCATATTGTTCAATCCAGCCCTCGACGTCTTCATACACCTTGCGTGAAAGGGCATCGGAGTGTGAGGTGCGACGGGCATGCAAACAGTGGTGGGAGCGGATGCGGTTTGCTGCTACAGGTTTGTCATTGTTGGCTTGTCAGCTTCGGTTTTTCTGGCAAAAGACCGAATTCCGGTGGTTCTTGTTGGTTGCAGCGACTGGCTCAGATTTCAGGTTCTTCGTGATGTATTTCCGAAGATCGTTCTTGTGGTACTCGCTCGTCTTCCGGTTTTTCTGCCGGGCTCGGGATAGGACTTGGTTCACGGCTCACAGGGGGTTTAAGACGGGGGATAATCTGCCACCCGTGTCTTGTTATCGGGCAACTCGGCTATGCCGCCTGGGTCCACACAGAGTGAAGGACTATGGGTAAAGTGCGCAGCACCCCCACCAGAACATAACGCTGACAGCTGAGCATGGCCTGGTACTTTCCAGAGTAGTAAATATTGATAGAAAATAGGACTGGAGCAAGCATCCGTGACAATGTAACAAAACGGACAGAAGAGAGTCTATCCTGATCACTAAAGAAGCTGCATTGCTTTAGTGGCATTCTGTTTGAATAAATCCTCTCCTTCGGGGTTTGGCGACTGCCGTGAACGAGCGGAACTGAAATAGATGTGGGACCACTTTTCTGGTAATGAGCCGCTGCAGACTGTCGTCGCAAAGCGACGTGAACGGGCGGATTGGGCAGGTAACACGCGCGATGAAATGTACATACAGCTTGCAATTCGCGTAACGAGTGTTGATGAAACTTTTGTGTCGACGAAACGTGCGACAGACCAGCGGGATCAATACCAACTGCAACACCTGTGCTCCGTGAAATTGCACGTGCACGCCAGAACAATTTGGGAAGCAGCACAGTATCATTTAGCACGGCGCGGGAACGACAAGCTTCAAGGCAGCTCACCGGTGCTCCGCACAACCGAAGTGAGCTTTCGGTCATTTGAACGAAGCGGCACCACGATTGCGCACTGTCAAGCACGACTCACGCAATTTCTGTCGCTAAAGTGTGTATCCAAATATATTGCACACGCTTCACCGCAGACCTCAAAGATTCCGATGGTCGACGAGAGCACAGAAACGTCGCCTTAAAATTTATCCTAGCGGTATCCGAATCAATCCGAGGTCCGAGTAACGTAGGGCCGCTTGTCTCTTTCGTGGCAATATCCCCGTCGGTCACCAGCGAAATGCACACCGTTCCTCCGTATTTTCACGTTATACCTACGTCAGACACCACGCTGAACTCTAAAGTCGCTTTCGACCGGCGTCATATGACAGCTTCCGCGTCTGAAATCAACTCGCCGAGACGAACGACAACGAACAAAGCATCCGACAAGCTCCGGCCCAGATGGGGCCAGCCGCTGCCTGGGCGCTGCCATCTTTCCTGTGATGTCACGTATTTGGTTTGGTCACGTGACGAGTGGTCAAATTTGCGTACAATGGCAGCGGCCTTATGGCGGTCACTTTCGAGTGCAGACTGGAACCCGGTTTATCGCTGTAAGCCCCTCTACCTCGTTGCTTTTGCCCTTCCTATTCAACATTGTACCAGACAACGATCTGAACAATAGACGGGTTTAATGTAGAAATTTTCACATTTCCCTATAAAGTCTAATGCAAGATACGTCTACAAGGTTACTTTCGCTAATTACTTGTGCTAATACGTCGGTACTTGCGTCTCGGTAGGCGGTCTTGCTAGACTTGTTACGCTGAAGACAACACACAGCAAAAATCTGCCATTAAAATGATTGCCCTCTCTGTACTAAAATGCAGCCTAACATATAAAAAAGCCATTCTGTCATTAGCCAGGTTTGGTGTGTACAAACAGACAACACGCCACTTGACTGAAAGTAAAATAAAGTCGCAAGACACAGATCTACCCTCCAGGCTCGACTTCACCTCCTGCACAACCAGCCCTGGCGACTTTCTGACGAACAGCACACAGCCTGCCGACGTCCCGACTGCGTGGCTTATAAACTCAAAATACCGCGATGTGAAGCGCTGCACCATGCTCCCGCTCTCCACCTCCCCGTTCACGTTCGTCTCCTGAACCGCAAGATCGCCAATGTCTCAGTCCGTTCCCAGACGATACAGCTGAATCTGCCTCCTTTTCTGGGCCAGCCCTCGGACGTTTAATGTTGCAAAGTTCAGGGACCATTTTAAAGCAGTCATGGTTACAAGACCCGGGAGCATTGTGCATACTCCTCACGCCGACCCCGTAGTTAGTCACGTCCCCCTCCGCGTCACCGTCGGGTGGGACTTGCAGGCTTGGCAGCTCCTCTGCAGTCCCCTCAGGCCGTAGGAGTGTTCGACCTCTGTCGTAGCCCGGTCCGTCGCAAAAGAGCCGGTGTGGGCGGCGGCTCCTCTTTTGCTGGACTTCGACTTCTCCTCACCAGCTACCTCGGTGTGACCACGCTTTGCGGCAGTGCTTAAGCTTGCTGCCCTAGACCCTTGCTGGGTTCCCGCATCCTGACTCAGCACTGGAGCCGCGTCAAATAAGCAGCTTGTTTCACCTTTTTCCGAATCGTCTTTAGTCACTGGTGTCGCCTCCTCGACTTGCCTCCTCGGGTCGCCAGACGCCTGCACGTCCTGGCTGTTGGGTGGTGACGTGGTCGTCGTCCCTGCCGTCATCACTGGCTCCCCGGCCCCTTGGGCAGCTTCCTCGGCCTCGGTAGTGTTTCTGAGGTGGTCAGATACCTCATCACTCACCAGTGGGACGCGTACGAACGAACGCACTGGGCTTCTACGTGCCCAAACCTCCGGCACCGACAACAGCGCGGCACCTTGCACTCGCGACGGACGTGACCCGTTCCGTGGCAGCGCAGGCACTGCATGGGTCTGCCCGGCACCACCACTAGGGTCAATTCGCCAGTGATCCTAATCTGGTGGGGCAGATCCTGAGTCTCGGCATGACCGCCCTGGTCGTTGACTCCTTCTGGTTGACGCCATGTAAGAGCCAGCGTTCCCTGGCGACCTCCGTTACCTTGCCGAAGGCCTCAAAAGCCGTCTGGATGTTTTCATCGGTGACGCCGTGCAGTACCCAGTGGAGCTTCAGCACGACTTGTTGGTTTTCCGGGTAAATATTGAGGCAGCGACGCCCCTTCACTTGCAGCTCGTTAATGGGGAGCAACCGTTTCGTCGCCTCCGGGCTGTTGAGAGTCACTGCCCAGACGTGATTGATTTGATACGCCTTAAAGCCAGGACTTCGGGGAGCGTACCTGTCCGGGCGATGACATGCCAAAAATCTTCGACCCTGAAGGGCCTCGGTCGCACGTCGCCGTGCAGAAACACGGTATTGCGGGTTCTTTCGCTCGGTCACCTTGCGCCGTCCGGGTTTCAAGGTCCGGATGGGGTGGCGGACTTCGTTGTGGGAAGCTGGGCGGGTCTTGCCGGAGGCGAAGTTGGCTTCCCTCGGCCGTCGACGACTAATTCGGTTGAACTTGGGAATTACTTTTCAATAAACGATTTAATACGTTTCTTAGCGAATGAAAATACAAGGAGAAACAATACTGCAAAAGGGTAACTTCCCCTGTACGGGGTTGGGAGAGAGGTACCCGGGTACTAAGCACTTTTTCATTATCGTACGTGGTCTCCGAGGAGGAAATAAATGAACATATGCAGATAAATGAACCGTTCTTAATCCAATAAATCAAAGAATCAAAGTTTTTACGAGCCCACCGAAAAGCCAAAATAAAGGCGGAGCCAGGATTTGAACTCTGGGCCTCCCGATCTTCGGTTGGGTGTGCGAACCACTACACCACTACACTTTTTTTCTTTATTGCTGGATTTTTACAGTGTCAAATTGGCAGGCATATTGCTCAAAACATAAGAAACCGGCAAGGCTAAACTAAACCCATCCGAGTTGACTGGTGCCGGGGGCTAAGAATGTTTCATGGACAAAAGTGTCTCGAGGCACGGAAGCCACTCAGGTTTGCACTTTCGTGCTCTGTTGACTTCAACCAACAAAGATACACTTTCACGGAAATATTCCCGCACTTGCCGTACATTATTGTCTGCGTTGTGTACAGCCATTCGGGACTTCCAAATACTGTGCAGACCCAACATCATAACCAGGTAAAAAGAGAAACCTTCCTGGTTTTTAACCGTAAAATAACGGATTCCATGCGCGTCTAGGGGAAGTCCTTCTTCAGGGTACGTTGGAGGACGTCCCAGAAGAAGACCCCATCCCAGCACTCAAGAAACACTTGTTGGGCCGTCTCTGGCTTTTTGCACAAAAACAGTGATCCCCCTACCCCCCCCCCCAATGCGAAAAGTCCTCTCTCGTTTAGCCACATCCTGACCGGCAGGGTAACTGTATGTCTAAATGTAAAGAAGAAAGTCTTGGTGCCTGGGGGCACCACCGTGCTCTTGACGCGCTTCAAAACATCAAAACATCTTGCCCTGGGCCCGCACAGTATAAGGCTTTGTCTAGAGGGTACAGGGAAAACACTCTCGCACACAGCCTTATACAATCTTTTCCCGGAACTTCACTCAAATACTCAACTGAAAAACGGGATAACAAAAATTCACATGAGGCAACCACTTCCTTTAAATATCCATGAATGCCACCCGACATCGAAGACGTGGAAACAATCAACTCAGGCAACCTGCTTGCAACTCTCACTTGACAAACGGTGCGCAAAAAGGGGTTACTTATGACCTGAAAATACATGGAAACGATTGACCACCTGGCGTAAAAACAAATGCGTCAAACTAAGCCCCCCATTGCGTACGCGCCGGAAAATATTCGTCATACTTGATTGCTCGCACGTGGAGCCCTAGATAAACACTGCCAAATACCCGGTGCAATTTCTGAACATTTACCCGTGAGCAATGCAAGACTTGTTGAACGTACCACGGTTTGCTGACAAAAAAAATAAATTGCAAACTGTGGCCTTTGCAAAAATAGACAGATCATACATCCGACTTTTTTCTGCTCTTTCGGGCCAATAGGGTTCGCTGTCGCGATAATTTTCTAGAGGCACTCCCAAATATTTTACGGCGGTGGTTGTAGTGGTCGCTATTTGTGAATTGGTCCAGCTAGTGGCGCCCTCTTAGTGTGAAGAGGCGGCGTGCGTGTTCTTTAGAAGAAGTAAAGGGGAGTTCTTCACGAGCAGCCGTCGGTGTCGGATGTCTTTTACTGAGCTCCGCCTCACAAGGTTTGAGAGGTAGGCTCTGAATCCTACATGGTGTCAGAAGTGGTAGGATATGGCAAGCTCCGATAGCACAACCGATTCGACACCCTGGAGGGGCATCGCTTTACGCCAGCCCGACAGCTTCGACTTTTCGAACGCGGAACTATGGCCCTCCTGGCTATCGCAGTATGAAGACTACGCCTTTGCATCGGGTCTTTCCTCGGCACCCGAAGATGTACAGGTACGTTTGCTACTCTACTGCATGGGATCGGAGGCCCGACGCTTGCTGCAGTCCTTTTCGCTGTCCGCTGAGGCGCCATACAACGTCGTGGTACGGTGTTTCACCGAGCACTTCGTCCACCCCGTGAACGAAGTATACGAATCGTCGCGGTTCCATCGGCGGGTCCAACAAGCGGAGGAAACCGTAGATGCGTTCTACGCGGAGCTGATGCGTCTAGTCAAGCGCTGTAACTATGGAACCCCGGAGGTCGAGGAACGTCTTGTCAGGGATCGTTTTGTCGTCGGTCTTCGGGACTCTCAGCTGTCTGACCGTCTTGGACGTAACCCGAAGCTCACGCTCAAGGACGCGTGGGTACAAGCGCGCCAAGCCGAAGACGCCGACAAAGAAAAGGCAACCAAGGCAGGCACGCCTAAATCTGAAACTCCAGGAGGTCAAGGTGTCAATCTTGACGCGACCAAGCTCGCAGGTCGTCTCAAGCGGCGCGGCACTAAGTCCAACGCCACCATTGCTGCTCATGACCAGTCGTCTCGCGTCTCTACGGGCAGGCCTGGTTCTTGTTTATTCTGCGGACGTTCATCTCATCCTCGTGAGGACTGTCCCGCACGCAAGTCGAAGTGTAACTTTTGCCGTAAGCAAGGGCACTTCGCAGAGGTCTGTCTCTCCCGCATGAAAAAGCAAGCCAAAGTAGGCACTCTGCAGCTTTCTGTAGTCGACGCCGGAGAGAGGGCTAAGTACATTGATGTCACTGTCAACAACTATACAGCGTCCTTCAAAGTGGACTCGGGAGCCGAGGTGACGGCTGTTCCAGATAGTTTCCCTCGGATTCCCCAGCGTTTGTCAAAGGTGGAAAACGCCATTCATGGACCGGGCAACCACCCGCTTAAGGTGCTGGGTTCTTTCTCATCGACGCTGTGGTGGAACGGCAGATCTTCCAAGCAGCAGGTGTATGTCATCCAGTCTCTCAGTACTCCTTTGCTGGGCTTCTCTGCCATACAGGACCTGCAGGTCATCAAGTTCCTCGATACTGCAGCCAAGCCTGCAGTCAACCCAGGCTTCACTGAGCTCTTCCAAGGTCTGGGTACGCTACCCGACGAGTACACGATCCGGCTGGAATCCAATGCCACTCCTTTCTCGTTGAGTGTACCTCGTCGTATACCTATTCCCTTACGAGAGGTCGTGAGGACGGAACTGGAGAAGCTCGAGCGACAGGGTGTCATTCGCCGGGTTGAAGGCCCCACCCCGTGGTGTGCAGGAATAGTCGTCGTTCCGAAGGCTTCTGGTGGTCACCGTCTCTGCGTTGACCTTACGAAGCTCAACAAGGTCGTCCTTCGAGAACGGCACATGCTCCCTACGGTGGACCAAGTTCTCGGACTTCTGGGAGAGGCGACGGTGTACTCCAAGTTGGACGCAAATTCCGGATTTCACCAGGTGAAACTTGCCAAGGAAAGTCAGGAGTACACCACTTTCATTACTCCCTTTGGCCGCTTCTGCTTCTGTCGTCTACCTTTTGGACTTACGTCGGCCCCAGAGTACTTTCAGAAGCAGATGGCGCGCATACTGGAAGGACAGGTCGGGTGCGTCAACATGATTGACGACATTCTTGTCTTTGGACGGACGCGCGAAGAACATGACGCGCGGCTCAACCAGGTGCTTTCCCGGCTTTCGAAGGCTGGCATCACTCTCAACAAAGACAAGTGCGTGTTCGGGGTGTCCGAAGTCAGCTTCCTTGGAGTCGTCGTATCAGCAGAAGGTGTGAAGCCGGATCCTAGCAAGATTCAGGCTGTCCAGGCGATGGAAAGGCCTGAGGATGTTGCAGGGGTCCGAAGGCTACTTGGCATGGTAAACCATGTTGCGCGTTTCGTGCCGCACATCTCCGAAGTCACCGCTCCTCTCCGAGCACTTTTGTCGAAGAGCAACGTCTGGGCCTGGGGTCCTGAGCAGGCGGCTGCATTCCTACGGGTGAAGAACCTCTTGAGTTCAGACTGCTGTCTCGCCAAGTACAACCCACTGTACCCCACAACAGTTTCGGCAGATGCCAGCTCCTTCGGCATCGGTGCCGTACTCCTCCAAGACCAACCTTCGGGAGAAAGGAGGGCGGTGGCCTTCGCATCTAGGGCCATGACCCCGACAGAGATGCGCTATAGCCAAACAGAGAAGGAGGCTCTGGCAACGGTGTGGGCTGTACGACGTTTTGACGAGTTCGTACGTGGTTTGCAGCTCAGTGTGGAGACTGACCATATGCCCCTAGTATCTCTCTTCGGCAAGATGGAGTTAGACATGTTGCCTCCTCGCATCCAACGCCTTCGTTTGAAGCTGATGCAGTACCAATTCCGCATGCTGTATGTGCCGGGGAAACTACTGGCAACGGCAGACACGCTCTCTAGAGCTCCCCAGAGAATGGGGTCGGAAGACAAGGACAAGGACTCCCTTGACACATTTGCAATTGCAGCACTGGAAGACACGTCTGTTGACCTTCCACTCCTCCCCGAGGAAGTCCAAGCTGCGCAACAGTCTGACGGAGAGTGCTGTGCACTCAAACGGTATTGCGAGGTTGGCTGGCCGACGAAGCACAAGCTGCCCGTCAATTTGTCCAAGTATTGGTCTGTCCGAGGCGAGCTGTCGC
Source organism: Ixodes ricinus (assembly GCA_037355805.1). Lineage (NCBI taxonomy): Eukaryota > Metazoa > Arthropoda > Arachnida > Ixodida > Ixodidae > Ixodes > Ixodes ricinus. The sequence continues at coordinate 8,275 of JAZHYW010028135.1, read as the reverse complement.
TGTGCAAAGGAATTCTCCTCAAGGGCCCGAGGCTCCTCATACCGGTCGACTTACGACAGGCAGTACTAAGGCTAATACATGAAGGTCACCAAGGAGTTGTCAAGTGCAAGGCCAGAGCTCGCGATTCTGTCTGGTGGCCAGGCATCAATGCACAGATCACTTCCCTGGTGAGCGGCTGTGAGCAGTGTGCCAAGACAAGAGTGCAGCCGGCAGAACCTTTCATCTCGTCCGGCTTTCCTACTCGCCCATGGGACGTCGTCGGTGCCGACCTGTTTCATTGGAAGAAGCAGGACTTCATCGTTATTGTGGACTATCACTCGAGGTACCCGGAAGTCTTGACGTTAAGCAGCACCTCGAGTGGAGCTACGATCGCGGCAATGAAGTCAGCCTTCGCTCGGCATGGTATCCCGCGATCGGTAAGAACAGATAACGGCCCGCAGTTCGCATCGGGGGATTTTGCAGAAGTTTGCAAAGGATTACGGCTTCCAGCACCAAACAAGTAGCCCCAGATTCCCGCAATCTAACGGCGAAGCGGAGCGAGCTGTCCGCACCATCAAGGAACTCTTAACCAAAGCTGAAGATCCGTACTTGGCACTGTTGAGCTACCGAGACACCCCCGGTGTTTCTGGAGACAGCCCCGCACAACTTCTGTTCGGGCGTCGGTTGAGGACACGGCTTCCTAGGGCTCAAGATGAAAGTCCTCCGCGGCCACCATCGCCCGCTCGCGTGGCAAGGAGGAATGAGTTGTATAAGCGGAAACTAGCTCAGGCCTTCAACCAGCGGCATGCCGCCCGCGAGCTGCCTCCTCTTCGTGCTGGAGAAAGAGTGTGGGTGCAGTCGGAACAGTGTCCGGCCACGGTGCTCAGCCCAGGACAGCGTCCCCGCAGCTATCTGGTGGAAGCTGACCACAGCGGAGCGGTCCTTCAGCGCAACCGCAGGGGACTGGTTGCTTTTGCATCCCCAAGGCCGCCGGTTGAACAACCCGCAGCTGACGGTGTGCCTCCAAGCCCAATAGCGGCTCAGCAGAACATTAGTAGTGACCCAAGAGGGCCGCCGGTGTCGACAAGTCCCTACCGGACTCGCAGCGGACGAGCCGTGACCCGCCCCAGGCGTTTAGACTTGTAATGACAGTCCGAAAACATTGCAGTTGATGGTACTTTTTTGAACACTAAGTGGGTGCGTTTTGCCACAAGAACTATTTGGCGAAAACGCGGCCTCTAAGAAGGGAAGATGTAGTGGTCGCTATTTGTGAATTGGTCCAGCTAGTGGCGCCCTCTTAGTGTGAAGAGGCGGCGTGCGTGTTCTTTAGAAGAAGTAAAGGGGAGTTCTTCACGAGCAGCCGTCGGTGTCGGATGTCTTTTACTGAGCTCCGCCTCACAAGGTTTGAGAGGTAGGCTCAGAATCCTACAGTGGTCACCCCTTGCATGTTGGCAAACGAACACGAAGTACAACTCCGCTCTCCATGCGAAAATGCCAGGCACTTGGCCCAGTTAACAGAGCTGCCACTAACTTCGCAAAAACGGTTAAGTGTGTGGACGACTTTAACACTACTCTCGCGGTTGGAACAAAAAAAACTGCAATATCATCAGCATACGCTAACACTTTAACTTCGGTCGCATGAAGCTTAAAATCACTCATGGAACTGTTTTTAAAAGTACTAGTGCAAAGATAATCTATGTAAATATAAAAAAAGGGGAGACAAAGGACATCCTTGGTGGACGCATCGATTCCATTTTATACGTTTTCCAACCGACATTTTCACCGTAAGTCTCGTCGAGCAACGGTTGTACGTCATGCTGACACCTTCGCGGGTAACAGCGCCGAAATTTACATGATCGAGAATGGTTAATGCAGGTCGTGAGACACGCGGTTAAAGCCTTTTCCAAATCTACCTCGAGCATCGCAACGCAAGTACGCATTGCGTCGCAACACTCCAGAACACTGCGCGCTTTATAGATATTGGTGAAAATAGTCCTCCTTTCATGCCGCAAGTTTGATGGGGCCCGACTGTTTCTAATATTACAGTTTGCAACCTCCTTGCTAAGCCCTTTATTAAAATTTTGTAGTCGACATTAGTCAGACTGATCGGCCGATACGCTGTGACTTGCAGCAACTTAACCGCGTCATCTGTTTTGGGGATTAACACTGTGTGCGACGACATAAAATATGGAGGCTACATATTGAAATCATATGCTTCATTGAATACTTTGGCTAGAACTGCGGCAATTTCTTGTTTCTGAGTCTTATAAAAAGCAGCGCTTAGGCCGTCCGGGCCTGAAAACTTTCCCCGTTTTAGGGCTTCTATTGCAAAGACGACTTCCTCTACGCTGATGGTCGATTCCAGTAATTCTTTTGTTTCGTCATCTATGCCCGGCATAAAACACAAAAATCCATCTTTAAAAAGCTCGACATCTACTGGAGAGGACAGAAATATTCTACTATAATATTTGGAAAAATGCGAGTTTGATTTCATCCTTATCGCTAGTAAAGGATCCGTTCCTCTCTAGCCCCGTTATCTTGTTACGCCGAGCATATTTTTTCTCGAGGCTCAGCGCACGCTTAGTTGGCGCTTCACCCGTTGACCATATTTCGGCTCTGGCTCTCACAATCGCCCCACACTATCATTCCAGATCTAGAATCTCAAGTTTATGTTTTACAAAAGAAATATCGTCCTTCAATGCCCCCAGGCTTTTTAGTCTCTTCTTTTAGCAGCATCCGCAAATTATTACGTAATAACATTTCATTGCTTCTTTCGGCGCTTTTAAGTACGCCTGCCCTCTCTACCGCTTTCATTTTTATTTCGTGCTTAAAAAACTCCTATCTCACACTATACCCTAATTTTTCTGGCTCTCCAGTGTTTCAACCGCGGCCTGCACATGGGCAGCGAAAGCGTCGTTCTCGAAAAGTTTCGCGTTCAATTTCCATAATTCCCAGCTAAAGATTTTCCTGGCTTGGTATTTACTACGCATACAAAAGGAAATTGGACAGTCATCACTAAAGGAAACAGGGTGCACGCGATATTCAAGACATAATGGTATCAAACCTAAACAAACGTACGCTCGATCTAGACGGGCGTGACTCGACCCTTGGAAATGGGTGTACTTGATTTCGCGGCCTTTCCTCAAACATTCGCCTACGTCATCTAAGCCGGACTCTTTTGATTAAACTAAGAAGGCTTTCGGTGCTTAAATTCCGACAGGGCGTTGAACTGGACTTGTCCCCCGCAGAGCAGATGCAATTAAAATTGGCAAGAAAAATAATAGTGCGCTCACTATTTCAGCACTGATGCACGAAACCAAAAAACACACACCGCGCTCATCAACCCTATTGGAGGGGTACACACAAATAACCCCTCCAATCATACGATGAAAAAATTAAAGCCGTTTACAACTCCCTGTAACGCCGAATCAGACCGCAGCTCTTGAGGAGGAGGATGAAAGGGAGCTGAGGGGAGGGCATGCCCCTCCTCCTTCCTCCTCACCTCGTCATCCTGCCTGCTACACCTCCTCCCCTGTCCTCCACCTCCTCGTCCTGAGGGCACGTGACCCCGGGATGTCACGGGGGTCACGTGGCCTCAGGGGGGGGGAAGGGTCACGTGATCCCAGGGGGGTGTCACGTGACCTCAGGGGCTCACGTGACCACAGCTACGCCGACACCGGCGGCGACGGCTACGGTGACGGCGACGGCGACGCCGCTCAAGCCGGAAACCGGCGCATCAGAGCTGCGCTCTAAAATAAAAAAATCGCGTACAACAAAGCGCCTTGACGCACACGTCGTCACCACCTCGACTGTTGCACCCAAACTCTGGCGCACTAACAACAAACAGACCACTGACGACCCAACCGCGTGACTAACACACATTTCGTAATGTTCAACGTTCAAAGTTCAAGTTCAAGTTTATTTGTTTCCCTTCGTACAAGAAGAGAGGGAAGAGGGGAAAAAAGCAGTACAGAAACTGCTTGACAAAGCCCCCCCCTCCCCTACAGCAACAGTGATAGCAGCACTTTATATAACAAAAGAAAAAAGATGGTTTATGCATACAGTCAACTCGCCATATCTAATGCAACGAAACCAGTAGTGAGCGTATAGCTTTCCGTGAGACACGTTCAATGCAGATTCCCAATGACACAAAATAATTTAACACTCTTGGCAGCTGATACTTGATCATCTTATCTCCGTAGTTGGTTCTGGAGCGCGGGACTGTCCAGACATCGGCATGACGAATGGAATACAAGGGACTTTTAAGTGAAGCGAGGCAAGTGAAATAAAACTACTGTCTGGGTTACTTAAAGCTGTTTTGTATGTTATGGCAAGTTTGTAGTCGTAAAATTTTGTTATTTCAATAATTCCAAATTTTTTAAATAGCGGCGCTGTATGGCTGTCATACTTTCCATTGCCCAGAATACGAATTGCTCTTTTTTGCAATATGTAGAGTCTATTAATATTTGTAATTGTGGTGTTTCCCCATACCAAAAAGCAGTAATTGAAACAAGCATAAAACAAAGAGTTATAGACAAGTCGTAGTATAAAGGGAGGTAATGTTCTTCTATACTTATAAATTATACCTACCACTTTAGATAGCTTTTTAACAATCATTTCTACTTCATCATCCCATCGCATATGTTCATTAAACATTACGCCAAGAACCTTGACCTTATGTGCAATTTCTATACGGCATGACCCTAAAAAGAGAGCCTGATTATCGCAGAGCTCTACTCCCTTCGACCTGAAAACTATAGCCTTTGTTTTATTACTGTTTATTACTAATGAATTCAAACGCGTCCACACATTAAGTTGCTCCAAAAACCGATTACCCGTTTCTATGATTTCAGAAATGTTTGTCCCTGAAAACAATATGGTGGTGTCATCTGCATAAATAATCATAGTTTCATTGCAGTCAATGTTAGTAATGTCATTTATATATAAGTTGAAAAGAAGCGGTCCTAAAATACTTCCTTGCGGAACACCCGCATTCAATTTTCTAGACTCGGAGTTCTGTCCTCCTATTACGACACTTTGAAAACGGAACTGCAGGTAGCTCTCAAATATGTTTTGGGCTATTCCCCTTATACCATATTGCTGTAGCTTTAGTAATAAGGTTTTGTGATTGAGACGATCGAAGGCCTTCGAGAAGTCTATAAATATTCCTAGTGTAAGGAGCTTATTTTCGATATTGTTTAGAATTATTTCTTTTTGGTTCAGCAAGGCTAGCTCAGTCGAACACCCTTTTCGAAAACCATACTGATGGGGAGTAAGAATGCGTTGCTTTTCGCAGAAACTGTACAGTCTTTTGTGGATTATTTTTTCTAATCCTTTTGAAAATATTGGCAAAATAGAAACCGGCCTATAGTTGCCGAGGTCATTTTTATCTCCCGCTTTATAAATTACTGAAACCTTAGCCTCTTGCATTTTGCGTGGAAAAACTCCAGTTTGAAGGGACACGTTAAAGATATGAGTTAGAATAGATGCAATAGATTCTATTACATATTTAACTGGCTTTATTTGAATGTCGTGTATATCACAACTTCTACTGTTTTTTAAGCATTTGAAAATAGAAATAACTTCTACCTCGTCGGTTGGGGAAAGAAATATAGTCTCAGAAACACCCTCCACGTACCTTAAGGCTTCCGCTGTGTGAACACTATGCACTAAATCAACAAAATAGTCATTGAACGCATTTGCAAGAGCTTTACCGCTTTTAATTTCACCTCCAATTTTAAGTTCAGCGATTTGTTCAAACACATGGCCTTCATGTAGTACAGAGTTTAACTTCTTCCACATAACATCCGTTCTGTTCTCATTTTGAAACAGCGAGTCATAGTATGTTCGTTTGGCCCGTCGTAGTGCACCTGTTATCTTATTTCTTTGTTGTTTAAAACTTAATAAAACAGATATATCTTTAGTACGTATAAACCTCTTATAGAGCGCATCTTTTTTATTCATCATTTTTAGTATATCGGTTGTAACCCATGGTTTTCTACACTTTTTCTTAACTTTATGCGTTTTGTACTTAAAAACACGATTATAAATATTGCAAAACGTTTCAAGAAAACACTCGTATGCCTCATCAGCCGATACCTTAGACAAAACCGCGCTCCAGTTTGCAATGTTGATTTGTTCTTGAAAAGCTTCAAGGCTTTTTTTGCTTATATCACGGTAGGAAAATTGTCGCACCTGTTTTTTCTTTTGTTCATTTTCCTCTATATTTGTAAGCATGAAAATTGGGAGGTGATCGCTTATTGTAACTCCAATCACACCAGCATAAACATGTGGCTCGGGTGCATTCGTTAAAAACAGATCTAACAAAGTTTCATTCAATCTGTTAAAGCGAGTTGGTTGACAGATAGCATTTATGTAACCATATGACTGATAAAGTGTCAAAAATTCGGACTGTTGCGGCGATGACACAAGCATGTTTATATTAAAATCACCTCCCAAAATAAGCTTCAAGTTGTTATCGCCAATAAAACCAAAAAGATTATCTAGACATTTAAAAAAACAGGATATGTTTCCACCAGGAGCGCGATACATAACACTGAAAATGTTAAGTCCATGCCGCAAAGTCAAAACCTCGTAGTCATCTGTAACTTCAGAAAATTCATTAATTATAGTGCATTGCATTGACTTTTTTATGTACATGGTGACTCCACCCCTCGTTTTGAAGTGCGGCACAAACTGTAATTTATATAGTCGTCTAAGTTGTCAACGGGGTCTTCTTCATTATACCACGTTTCTGTCACCATGATTACATCAAAAGGAAAGTCAAAACGCTGCAAGAATGCATCAAATTCATCAAATTTGTTGCGCAATGACTGTGCGTTTAAATGAAACAAAGAGACAAGCTTAGAGTGGGATCTGAAGATGTTCCCAACTTCACTTGGCGAAAAAAAGGGTTTAATAGCCATTAAAAAAGAAATACAAATCAAGAGATAATGAAGTAGAAATATTTCTACACCAATTTCTGCAAGTCGTCTTCGTTCTTAACCACGTGCGCCCGCCCTCCATCTGCTTTTCTGACGAGAACATTGCCATTTCTGTACCACACGTACTTGTAGTGGTTCACCCTCGCCCATTCTTTTGTTGACCAAAGCAGTGATCGCTCATGACCGGTAAGATTTTCCAAAAGGAAGAAATCACTTTTAGCTTCCTTCAGGCTCGATCGCCTGTCGAACCAAAGATCCCGAGTAGCCTGATTTGAAAAACGAACAATAATTCCGGGTACCTTATCAGGCTTCGAGGCAAGCCTATGAGCTGATACAACATCGCACGTGGTCAAGTCCGGTACGTTTAGTATTTTTGCGACGTTGTTTACTTTTTCTATTACATCCTCTTTTTCGGTCATCGGGATACCGTGAACTTCCAAGTTCTGTCGTCGGGATCTCCATTCAAGTTCGTTCACCTGTTGTCTCAGTTCTTTAACTTCTGTTTTTGCGTCGTTTTTCTCTACTTTTTCAACTCTTTTCCTCAGTTCTTTTAGCTCCTTATCATGCTCAGCCATGTGGCTTATTACCCCATCATACTTGTCCGATAAGACTTGAATGGAATGTTCAATCCCGTCGACTGTCTCTTTGAGGGTTAGCAGTGTGTCCAATTTTTTGTTTATGGTTGCGAGAGTGACCATGACCAAGCTGGGATCTAGGTCGGAATCCTTCTTTTGTTTAGCGCTCGGTCCGCCTCGCTGCGAGGACAGTCTGCAGGTCGAACAACGCCACGCCTTATGCCAGCTGTCTCCCTTTGATTTATAAGTAGATTCAGCAATTCCGGAGCAATCGCCCAAGTGATAGGAAAACTCACAATCTGAACACTTCATCTTTCGGTCATCATCTAGCAGTTCTTCTTTACACGTCAGACATACGTCATCGGTGTCATGCACCATTTCGCTATTTCACTCGTTGGTCACAGCTTAGAAAAACAAGTCAAGTGGCACTTTGTAGCAGCAGCAGCAGCGGCAAACAAAAACGCAACAAAAGGGATTAAATGATGTTTCTAACCTGTGATGCAGCAGAAACACGGAGTTAGTAGCGTTGTTCTTTCTTGTGCCGCTACTACTGCTGCCAACTGAACTTCGCTGGTCGGACGACGTCTTTTGTAGCAGGGATCCCCTGGTGGATGTCAGCAGGGTGACCAATCCCAGGGACTTGTCGTTGTCATGCAACCTGTCCTGCTTGCGTCCTCGGCCCGATACTGGTCACCAGTTTTTTCTTTTGTTGATTCCTGTGATGCAGCAGAAACACGGAGTTAGTAGCGTTGTTCTTTCTTGTGCCGCTACTACTGC